>JARSSU010027887.1:0-10569 GCA_029619165.1 Eurosta solidaginis
AAGTTACATTGAAGTTAGAATATTTGTTTATTATACTTCATTTGGCACTCACACGAATGGATGATGTTAATCGTTTCGACTCTTGTTGGTACACTAACAGTCGTCGTGAGAGAAAGACTATTAGGGTTCGCTGTTGGTCTGTAATATGCAAATATGATAGGGTTGCAATTCATTCGTCTGTACAGTCGGCTATTCTGACATTGATGGCGCCTCGTCCATCCTCGTGGTCGTCGAAGTATTCGATTTCGTCATAATCCTCGCGGTGAAACTGACACACCACCGCTTTAGTTTATCAAAGAAATGAAGCAAATACGATGAGTAAATGCCTCTTCGTTCGCTGTGTGTGTAGGCAAACTCTCGATGACGTAGCTATCGTTGCTTAGGCTTCGTTACAATAGAAAGACCTTTGTAACGGGGCTCTAGCTGTCTGACGCTTACCTGTGCTCGTAGTCATTTTCAGTGTAGCACCAGACTCGCCTTCGTTTCATACGTGTGTGTTGGTTGACTCATGCTTGGAGTCATCAACGAAATTCTTTGCTGTTAGCTCGTACTCGACGTTGATAGCGTTGCGCTGCGTTAACATCTAAGCTCGGTTGTCAGTTGTTCTTCTCGTTACTACCGGCGCGTCATTGTGTAGTAATGTGCAGTTCCCGGCGATTCTCTTAAAATATCGCGCGGTGAAACCATATACTAATTGGAATGGTGTATAACCGTTGTTTTACTATATCATCGTATTTATTATGCCACTGTCATATTGCGCGGAGTATTATCGTCCCAATGTTTCTCATACTGTCGTGTCGTTGTGCTGAACGAGCAGTGACAATATTGTACGATTTGTCTTTCGTCTTGTGTTACATTAGCTTGCGGACGCTTCGCTCACCGCATTAAATACTTCTCATGTCAGTTTTCTGTGCCTTTGCATCACCTCTGGATCTTTGAGAAGTGAGCACTCCCACGATCGCTACTAATTCTTTGCCGAATGCAATGCCACAGTAACTACTTATTTCGTTAGATACTGTGATTGCACATGTAGCATCGAGGTGTCTTGCACTAGCCCGCAGGATTGTGACCTTGGCTGAAAGCGCGTCCGCACTATCACGTTCAGAACGGGCTCATTGTCTTTTGCCGCTATGGAAATCTGAGTCCAAATGGTCGATATGAAATGGGTCTGGTGTATGAATAGGATGCATGCATCATAGTGGTACTCACCCTCATTTTTTACCGCTGGTCCTGCGAGTTGTATTGCACATTCTATCGCATGAACTTAATTAGCTCGTGCGTGCATACTACAACAGCACTTCTTGGAAACGCAGAACTTTGTGTGAATGCGACTGCAAGCGTTTCTCCAAACCATATGCCTGATCTGCTGTGATTGTACATCAACCACTCGATATCTTACACGATTTTGTGCACAACCCCAAACACGTTGTTGTGTTGTCTACTTTGCGGTATAGCCTTTCCGTTTTACACACATGTGTACGTCTTTTCTACGACATTAGATTTGTTAATTCACGTAGGTCTTCGATGATTTTCTGAATATTCGGATCTTGCATTTGCATTGAATGCACCCAATCGCTTCGTCGATTGCTATTTTGTAGACTTTCATATCGGCTACTTCTAATTCTTTGGCTGACTCGACCGGCGCTCGGCTGAGACGTCCTACGTGCTCCATTCTTGTCCCTGAACGATGAACTACTTCTATGTCAAACTCTTGGATTCGCAGCCACCATCTAGCTACTCTCGGGATCATTTCGCGTTTTTTCATGTCGACTTTATTGCATTACATCGGTAACTACTTTAATGTGCTTGCCTAATACATAGTACTGTAAAACGTTCAAGAGATTCAACCACGCAGGGTTTCTAACTCGTAGCTATGAAATTTGCTTTCAGAGTCGCTCGTAGCTTTACTATATAGGCTATTGGTCGTAAACCATCTTCTTCACGTGCAGAAGTACGCTCGCTAACCCTATGAACTTGCATCAGTATGCAATTCATGCTCAGCGTCAGCACGAATGCTGTCAACAATGGTTTTGACGTTAACTTTGACTTAAGCTCATTAAACGATTGATCATGTCGAGATGTCCACTCAAAGGGCACATCTTTGCGTAACAATTGCCGTAATGGCTCAGATATCAGGGCATATCCAGGAATAAACTTCCGGAAATAACCACATCAAACCAAGAATTTCTAATGTCACTTACATTTTAGTTTTTCAACTTTTCTATTGCGATGTCTTACCATACTGGGCTGATACGTCGCTGTCACTCGTGACCTAAAAAGTTTATAGTGTCTTTAAAAAACTCGCATTATTTGCATTTAGGGTAGTCCAAGTTCACGCAGAACACTGATACACGTCTGAGTTGAGGTAACAACTCATCAATTGAATTAGCACCTACCATATATATCGTCCATGTAGTGAATCATGTCACCACGCAACTTCTCTTGTACTTTTGCCATCAGTCGCTGAAATACAATTGGTGGCGTACGCACCCCAAATGGCATTCTTTGAATTCATAGTGTCCACACGTCGTTATGAAAGCGATATATTTACGACTTCTCCTTTTCGATTGGTATCGTAATACCCACTGTCAGATCTAACACACAAAAATATCTAAACTGTTGGCTCATGCAGCCGCCTCTTCATATTGTGGTACAGCGTAAAATTCTTGTTTTGGTGTCAGCTTCATTTAAACGTCTGTAGTGCATACAAAGCCTATCTTCACCATTTTTCTTTTTACTAATAATACGGGACTAGCAAATTCGGAATTTGATTTGCAATTATATCTGCATTAGCAGATCGTCAATCATTGTGCCAAAATTTTTCTTTTAGCGCTCGGGCCACTCTATAAGGTGCTTGAGCTACACTTTATCTGATTCAGCTCTATTGTCATTCTACAGAATTGTGTACCAACAGTTGCTAAACCTTTAGAAAACAAGTCACTAAAATCGCTTAACACATCGATGAGTTTCTTTTGCGCCACTGTATCCTCACATACCACACGCTAATTCACAGATTATTTCGTTCTGTTTAACATTAATTTCTCTGTTACATTCGATTAAGTTGTTTTCAATTAGTTTCGGTAACTCACTCACAAAGGCTCAGTTTTTCAAATGACATTACCATTTTTCAATCTGACACTCAAATTCGGATAAATTAATATATCCTGCCCCAATAACATATCTTGTTTTTCAAACATGTCATCAACGATATAAGATATGTCTCAACACATAACTTCATCATACACATTTCAACTTTTATTTTATTGTTTAGTACTTTACACCACCACAAATACCTTTTCATTTGCAATAAACACTTTTCTTGCTCAACATCGTACATTTTGCTATCGATTCTTTAATCATAGAACATTGACTACCTGAGTCAATAAATGCTTTAAATTCTGTCACCATTTATCGATACAATCTTACTGAAGCATTTATCGTGAATCACTCACATCGTTTTGTCGCCACATACGCATTTTGTTGTGTACCACTTCGAGACTCGCTTTTAGTATTTTGTATTTCACTCTTTTTCTCTCTCTTTTGTGGTTTCGAGCACTGTCGCGAAAATATGTCCATGCTCTCCACAATTATAGCAAATAATCTTACTAGCATTCTCGCTACTTTTGACATTCTTCGCTTTCCACACTTTGTTTACTTTCTGATTTATAGCGATTCAATGTATCACCACTCTCTTCCACAGTGTTACAAAATATTCGCTCAACGCTTCGCACCGCATTTGTTTGACAGATTACAAAACTAATTGCAGCAATAGCTAATTGTAATTCACGATTTCTTAACCGTCGCGATATACTTTATGATTGCAGCTTCACTCAATTTTAGTTTTTTCCCTAATGCATTCATACGAAGCAATAGTCAACCACCAATCGTTGCTTTCCTAGACGCATTTGACATGCTATAAGTGCACTTGCGCCTCGTCAACATGTTGCTCAAATTCTAATTTCAACAGCAATAGCAAAATCATTCCAATTGGAATGTACGACCGACAACGCGTCAAACCACATACGCGCTGCTTGACATCCATATAATCACTTGCGCCCTCGTCAACATGTTGGCTCAAATTCTAATTTCTGAAAGCAATAGCACAATCATTTCCAATTGGAATGTACGACCGACAACGCGTCCACACATACATACGCGCTGCGCCTTTCGAAAAACTGCTGTATAACGGCCAACAATAAACATTTCTCGTCAAACTGTATATGCTCCCGCACGGCTATTTGACGCGATCGATGATTGTTACAACTGTTATAAGAATTTTGATTGATGGATCAAACGCGGGAATGGTCTCGGCTAATTCTTTAACCGAACTACTTCGCACTGTCGTAGCTAACAGAAACTGGCGTTTGCGTTGGTTCTCTATGATTTGTTTACGTTTTTATTGACTGGTTTACCGCGTCTGCATGACTTGAAATTTGCGTTTGTAGCATGGCGGGGGGGCCAAATCATTTGATGGGCGACGGGGGAACTCGATGGTGGGTTCGCCTTATAAATTAAATGATCTTCACACCCCGTTTGCTTGGACTATTCACAGTTGTATTAACTGCATGGGGCACCTTGACCACACCGGGGCAGGGGTGGGGGGGGGGCAAGCTCTTTGGGCGAGGTAAAATTGTTTTCAATTGATCAACAACGTAGATCATGAATCTTCCAAGAATGTTACTTTGGGGAGCAATATTTTCTTATTAGAATTACCCCAATTTGTGTATGTCAGCAACTGCGCTCGTGTGTGGGGGGGGCCTTGTTAAAAGGAAAACAGCATTGGATAGGTGATTAACAACACAACACAAGTGAGACATATATTCGTTTGCACACACTGGGTTGGCACACACACCGGGTTTTTTGATTGTTGGTTTAAAAAAAACCCAGGGGGAGGGGCCACAGTTTGTTCCTAAAAAAAAAAGCAAATGGTGACTTTGTAATTTTGTTGCACCGGGGACTCTGTCACTGGAAGGCCACAGCAATTCCTCTAACGAAGATTACCACGACAAACACAACAATAGACTTATGACACTCGTCATATGGAACTCGTTGTGCACAGTTCAAAGAAGAAGGAAGTTTCGCCTGGTTGTGTGAGAAGATGAAGATTTCTTCATCTACACAACTATACTCTCTGAATGTTGAATTTAAAACTCGCCACCGTCCTATTCGACGCGATGAAAATTTTGAGCTTTAATATGCACGTACAACATGTTCGACTTCAGAAACGACTTTGTGATTTTACGCACAAACTTTTGCAATTGATCCCACGGTTATGTTTTTGATTTTATACAATTAACACGAACAAATTGCGATGTAGCATTTACCACATTTTTTCACAATTTTCATATTTTTGCAAACGATGTGTACTCCGTTGATTGCTATGGCTTTGCAATCTCACTTCTGAGCTGTAAGAAGGGTTTTTTCACTCCTCCACCTTCTCACTTTATGTTTTTGTCAGGATTCAATACACATTTTTAAGTATAACTATTTTAATGAATAATAGTATATTTAAAGAGTTTAATTAAAGTTACATTGAAAGTTAGAATATTTTATTATAATTCATTTGGCCACACCGATGGATGATGTTAATCGTTTTCGACTCTGTTGGTATCTAACTCGTCCGTGAGAGAAAGACTATTAGGGTGCTGTTGGTCGGTAATAGCAATATGGTAGGGTTGCAATTATTTCGTCTTACAGACGTTCCAATTGCCTGGGTGTCCTCTCCCGTGGCTGTACGTAATCTTGCTCCAAGCAATGGTCTTATCTTTTTGTTGACTAAATTCGCTCGAATGATGGAATGAGATGCACACGTATCTACAGTCAGTAAACGTTCCTTTCCATCCACATGTTCTCCAACAGTAAGATTGCTCGATCTTCTTCCAATCTGCGAGATAGAGATTATGGGGCATTCAATTGCGGGAGCCAGCTGTCGCCCCTTGCGGCTGACTCGATTTAGTTTAACGATTGAGTGGTCCTGCAGATTTGCTCATCTCCTTGTGCTCTGCGTTTACGACCACCCACATTGTTGGAACTGTTAGGGTTGGTGTTGCAATAACGCGCAATATGCCCTGGCTTTCCAAACCTAAAGCATTTGACTGCATCATCAATCTTTTGCTACGTACCCTTCAATGCTTCCAAAATTGCGTCTAACCTGTCTGGCCTTTCCATTTCCACGCGATGAGCTTTGTACGCTGGCTTACTCAAAAGTGAGGCTGTTTCCAGCTGCATCACGCTGGAACCCGCTTTGAAAAAATCCAAATTTTTTTTGTGATTTCTATAACTACAAACGATGCAATTGATTGTAGTGAAATTCATTTTTTTGTAGTTCTTATAGTTACTCCGAAAATATAATACATTGTGCGGAAACCAAGCAATTTAAGCAAATTTGGTTTTTTTCTTTTTGAAATACGTTTTAAATCGTTTGTAGTTTTTCATACGAAAAATAAATTTTTTTTTGGTCCACAGGTTTCGGAGATATCGCTAACGCATCTCAAAAAAACCAAGAACGCAGCAATTTGGAAGCACTAAAAGTACTTTTCCTATAACTACAAACGATGAAATTGATTGTAGTGAAATTCATTTTTTTGTAGTTTTTATAGTTACTCCGAAAATATAATACATTGTGCGGAAACCAAGCAATTTAAGGAAATTTGGGTTTTTTCTTTTTGAAATACGTTTTAAATCGTTTGTAGTTTTTCATACGAAAAAAAATTTTTTTTTGGTCGACAGGTTTCGGAGATATCGCTAACGCATCTCAAAAAAACCAAGAACGCAGCAATTTGGAAGCACTAAAAGTACTTTTCCTATAACTACAAACGATGAAATTGATTGTAGTGAAAATTCATTTTTTTGTAGTTCTTATAGTTACTCCGAAAATATAATACATTGTGCGGAAACCAAGCAATTTAAGTAAATTTGGTTTTTTTGTTTTTGAAATACGTTTTAAATCGTTTGTAGTTTTTCATAGGAAAAAAAATTTTTTTTTGGTCCATAGGTTTCGGAGATATCGCTAACGCATCTCAAAAAAACCAAGAACGCAGCAATTTGGAAGCACTAAAAGTACTTTTCCTATAACTACAAACGATGAAATTGATTGTAGTGAAATTAATTTTTTTGTAGTTCTTATAGTTACTCCGAAAATATAATACATTGTGCGGAAACCAAGCAATTTAAGTAAATTTGGTTTTTTTGTTTTTGAAATACGTTTTAAATCGTTTGTAGTTTTTCATACGAAAAAAAATTTTTTTTTGGTCCATTTTTCCTATGAAAAACTACAATGATTTAAAACGTATTTCAGAAAGAAAAAAGCCAAATTTGCTTAAATTGCTTGGTTTCCGCACAATGTATTATATTTTCGGAGTAACTATAAAAACTACAAAAAAATGAATTTCACTACAATCAATTTCATCGTTTGTAGTTATAGGAAAAGTACTTTTAGTGCTTCCAAATTGCTGCGTTCTTGGTTTTTTTGAGATGCGTTAGCGATATCTCCGAAACCTGTGGACCAAAAAAAAATTTTTTTTCGTATGAAAAACTACAAACGATTTAAAACGTATTTCAAAAACAAAAAAACCAAATTTACTTAAATTGCTTGGTTTCCGCACAATGTATTATATTTTCGGAGTAACTATAAGAACTACAAAAAAATTAATTTCACTACAATCAATTTCATCGTTTGTAGTTATAGGAAAAGTACTTTTAGTGCTTCCAAATTGCTGCGTTCTTGGTTTTTTTGAGATGCGTTAGCGATATCTCCGAAACCTGTGGACCAAAAAAAAATTTTTTTTCCTATGAAAAACTACAAACGATTTAAAACGTATTTCAAAAACAAAAAAACCAAATTTACTTAAATTGCTTGGTTTCCGCACAATGTATTATATTTTCGGAGTAACTATAAGAACTACAAAAAAATGAATTTTCACTACAATCAATTTCATCGTTTGTAGTTATAGGAAAAGTACTTTTAGTGCTTCCAAATTGCTGCGTTCTTGGTTTTTTTGAGATGCGTTAGCGATATCTCCGAAACCTGTCGACCAAAAAAAAATTTTTTTTCGTATGAAAAACTACAAACGATTTAAAACGTATTTCAAAAAGAAAAAACCCAAATTTCCTTAAATTGCTTGGTTTCCGCACAATGTATTATATTTTCGGAGTAACTATAAAAACTACAAAAAAATGAATTTCACTACAATCAATTTCATCGTTTGTAGTTATAGGAAAAGTACTTTTAGTGCTTCCAAATTGCTGCGTTCTTGGTTTTTTTGAGATGCGTTAGCGATATCTCCGAAACCTGTGGACCAAAAAAAAATTTATTTTTCGTATGAAAAACTACAAACGATTTAAAACGTATTTCAAAAAGAAAAAAACCAAATTTGCTTAAATTGCTTGGTTTCCGCACAATGTATTATATTTTCGGAGTAACTATAAGAACTACAAAAAAATTAACTTCACTACAATCAATTGCATCGTTTGTAGTTATAGAAATCGCAAAAAAAATTTGGATTTTTTCAAAGCGGGTTCCAGCGTGATGCAGCTGCTGTTTCCTGAGTCAGTGCATGCGATACCGTTTCAACAAATGTTAGTTTTGGATTCGCATATGTAGCCCGCTTCGTTTCCACATCTCGTATGCCATTTATGAAACTCTGGATTTTTACCCTTTCAGTGTATTCCACGGGTGCGTCCGCATTTGCAAGATGAGCCAATATCTGAAGCAAACTCCTGCAATTTCTTTGGTAGCGGCATTGCAACTCAATTTGGAATATCTGTTTTCTATGCTCGCTTCCATAACGTCGTTCTATAGCAGCCATCAATGCTTCATAGTTGTTCCGCTCTCCTACGGGAATCGCCTGTAGGATTTCGGCTGCTGGCCCCTTCAATGCCACGAACAGTGCAGCAACTTTACCTTCCGCATTCCAGTTGTTCACTGCTGCGGTCTTCTCAAACTGTAGCTTGAAGACCTTGAAAGGAACAGAACCGTCAAAGGATGGTGTTTTTACCTTCGGATTGCTTGCTGAAACAGCTGGGTGAATTAATTGTAACTGCTCCATACCACCTTTCATATCATCTACTTCTGCCTGAAATTGCGCCATTTTTTCATCCTGCGCTTCCAGTTTTGATGACACCTGTTCCAAAATTTCTGCCGATATTCCAGATATATGTGCCTCTTGCGCTTCCAATTGAGATACCATATATGTCTTTTGGTCTTCCAGTTGAGATGACACTTGCGACGTCATTTCTGAAATACGTGCCTCCTGTGATTCCAGTTGGGATGCTATATATGTCTTCTGTTCTTCCAGTTGAGTTTCCATCTTGGATGTAATACGTGTCTCCTGTGATTCCAGTTGGGATGTTAAACATGTCTCTTGCGATTCCAGTTGGGATGACATGTTGATGGATATTTGGAATTAATTAACAAAATAACAGACATTCATTCCTGTTTACATCGGTCAAAAAGCATACACGCCGAACTGGAAATAGCTTAAACAAAAGCAAAACCAACAACAAATATTTAATCAACAAAATATGAACATTTTGGTGAAACACTCGGACACGTACAACGGAACAATTACGCCATTATCTGCCATTGCATCACAGTTTTGCTCGCCGCAGCTGGCCAAACTATTGAAAATATATTTACGAGGTATATAAAAAAAACATACGCGATATAGCCATAGCATCCAAGAAAATATTACAATCAATACGAAACGAATTTCGTATATCGTTACCCGAACGTTTACCTCATATAGAACCAATATCTAATGCAGACAGTCAGATTCGTCAAGAAGTTTCATTAATTTCAACTCAGTACAAAGATTTGTTACATCGTACGAACTCCTTTCAAGACCGTATATCCGGATTGAACGTGTATCAAAATGAATTTGTAGAATAATGTGCAGTTTTTCAAGCTGATCCAAATCACTACTTCTGTTGTTCTTAGATGTGTATAATTGTACCATTTATCATTAAATGCGATGTTAAGTAACAACAACAACAAAAATTAACAACGTAACTCATCAATATTGTATCTTCCAACTATATTGAGGACACGCAATCTCAACAAAGCCATTGCATAAACACAACTGTTATTTATGAGTTCCCTGATTGAGCAGCTAAAACATCAAAAGCCACTGCATTAACAGCAACAAACTGCATATTCACAGCAAGTATTTTGGTGAACAGTTATATTTATATGTGTTTATGTATGTATACTAATATATAGGTATATTATTATTATTATTGTAAAAACTCTCTTTTTAGAATTACTGGTTTATTTTACTGTTCTGTTAGTTAACTCTCGATATGCAAATGTTACTCAAAATGAAATTTTGTCAGTTTCAGTAAAACTTCCACAATTTTGGACTAATTGTCCGGAAGCAAGGTTTATTCATGCCGAAACACAATTTAGTACTAAAAACATTACACAAGAAAACACTAAATACGAACACATCATTACAGCACTTCCGCAGGGAGTGATAATAACTATTTTGGATTTTATCCAAAATCCCCCCATTAATAACAAATTTACTGAACTTAAAAAAATGTTGATAGAAAGACACTCACAGTAGCATC
>JARSSU010027889.1:0-44077 GCA_029619165.1 Eurosta solidaginis
AGCGTCTGGATAATCATTTCCATATTCAGAAAGTTGTTGAGGACAAAGAGATGTGTGCAAAACTACTATTACAATACATCGGACCAGTGGTATTCCCGTTATTCACGTGAAGCCACACCCAAAAATATAAATTTACTGAAATATGATGAAATAGTGGCATTACTGGAAAAACACTTTTGTCCCGAAAAGAACATTTTAGTAGAGCAACACAAATTTCTTTGTGAAATCCAAAATAGCGAACAGTCGTTGGCAGAATTTTTAATTGCCCTACAGAAAAGAGCAATGGAGTGTGGATTTATATGTGAATGTGGGAAGTCTATCTCAGATATTTTCTAAGAGCCCAACTAATCAGAGGTATACGCGATGGGCATATTCGAGAACAGCTGCTACAGAATCCGAAAGCAACATTCAAGCAAATAGTTGAAAAAGCAACAACTTTGGAAGCTGCTAAAATAAATAATAACGTGATCGCAAACAAGGCAACCGGTTCAACAAGCGATGTTCAGCAAATCCGTCAACATGTTAGTAATCATAACTATCGTCGTAGTAGAAATCGTAATGGAAGTTTCTCTAGAAATAGAAATTCAAAGTCATCGACAAGAGTTAATTACAGCGAATTGGGCATAGAATATCATTTATCAAAAGAATGAAATGTAGAGAGAGGCAAGTTAAAATGTAATTCATGTGGCAAAACTGGTCATGTCAAAAAGGTCTGCATTCAAGATAGAATAAAGCAAAAGAAATCGAAAATTGCAACCAATAACACCACTACATCAAAATGCTATTGAATCGTTCACAACAGCAGAGGAATATTATGGTGTGAATCAAGTTATCGACATTTATGAACATAGCACTGCAAAAATATCACGTATGGACGCAGAAAAATTTTATACATATGTGTTAATTAATGGAAGAAAACAAAACTTCGAAGTCGACTCAGGTGGCGGCTACACGTTACTGCCGGAAAATCAATTTATGAAATTAAATATCAAAACACCGCTAAGCAAAACAAATATTGCCTTCCGCGTTTATACAGATGATGTTTTTGTGCCAATAGGAGTCGTTACTGTGGACGTAAAGTACAAAAATAGGAAATCAAAAGAAGATTTGTACATTGTATCTTCGAAACGTATCGCATTACTGGGACGTGTATGGATACGCCATTTGAAAATTAATCTACATGAAATTGACGAAGACAGTTCTAAAAACGACATTAGCCACAACAACGTAAATTCTATATCAGAAATTGAACAGCAATTTTCAGAAATTTTCTAAGAACGTGTTGGATGCATTCCAGATTTGGTTTGTAGTTTAAAACTACGCCAGGGTGCAAAGCCAGTGTTCTTAACAGAAAGGCCAGTGCCTTTTGCCATACGCGAAAAAGTAGAACGTGAACTGGATAATTTAGAACGAGACGGCATAATTACAAAAATTAATACTAGCAATTGGGGTTCACCTTTGGTGGTAATTCCAAAATCTGATGGTAATGTACGACTATGCGTCGACTATAAAATAGCTGTTAACCCTCAGTTGGAAACCGCTCATTATCCAATCAAAAGAGTCGATGAAATTTTTAACAGTTTAAAGAATTCTAAATATTTTTGCAAGTTAGACTTATACAAAGCATATCTGCATGTACGAGTTGATGATGATAGCAAAGAAGTGCAAACTATTTCAACGCACCGAGGTACGTACCAAATGAATCGATTATCTTTTGGAATTAAAACTGCTCCGAGTGAGTTTAACCGTATTTTAGATCAAATATTACAAGGCCTCGAAGGTACAGTCTCTTATTTTGACGATATAATTATACATGGTGCAACGTTGAAAGAATGTGAAGAACATCTGATCAAATGCTTTGAAAGATTGAATAAATATCAACTGCACGTCAACAAAAGAAAATGTGAATATTTTAAAGAAAAAATTAAATACCTTGGATATATAGTAAGTCATAACAAAAATAGCAAAATGTCCAGATAAAGTAAAGGCGATTATAGACATGCCAAAACCTCAAAATGTAGAGCAATTAAGAAGATTCCTTGGAATGATTACATATTATTCAAAATTTCTACCGGATATTTCGACAATTACATTCCCTTTACGCAAGCTTTTAGAAAAAAATAAAAAGTTTAATTGGCCAACACAATGCGAAGAATCATTTAAAAAGCTTAAACAGGAAATTCTTAAAGACAGGGTTATAGTACCATTCAACGAAGCTTTTGCCGATAACATTAGCGTGCGACGCAAGCCCAACGGGCATAGCTGCAGTAGGGTCGTTCTTAAAAAACATGACCATTCTGAATTTTGTAATTTTTAAAAATTAAGTTGGCCAAATATGTTTATAATTGGCCTCATGTGGTTACGGATGGTATCAACAATAGGAATCCATAACCAGCAGTATTTTTTTAATTTTTGGAGTTTTTACAGATAAAAACATGAAGAAACCAATGCACTTTCGTCCACTCTGTTACCTAAATTAAATACGAAATAAAAAAACATCAACAATTGAAAATTAAATTCTTTTTATTGTTTTTCCCCAGGAAAGATAATTCATTTTAATTTATTATATAAAAGATTTTAAAAGTAATATAAAAATAACAAAAAGTAACACATAATGTCACCCATATTAATTCAAATTTCATTTTGGTGAACTAAGTTAATGATAAATAAAATATTAAATAGTTTAATACTGGTTAATTATTTTAAATGAATTTAGGCCAGTGTACCTTATTAAATTACACTCATATAATAAATCTAATGACTTAGCCTTATTTCTTAATTAAAGAACAGAGGAGACGTAACGTAACAGAGGAGACACTGTTACTGAGGCACTGTACTATTTAAGTATCCGCTATTACCATCACTTTTTTTACAAAGTAGATTATTAATTTTGTGCTTCTAATATATCTATTGGATGGTTGAAATTGTAGTAAATTCGACCACTTTTCAATTTTATGTTCGCATTTTCCAGGATTTTAATTACTGCTTCTTTTTTTATATACGAAATGTCATTTTCTTGAATCCTGAATTTTGCATTTGTGCTGTCATTCGAACGTAGAAAAATTACCTTGATATAACCATCTTCATCAATACACGTTTGTGCTATACAAACGTATCTATAAGTTATACTTTTTCCTAACACTTGAATTAGTAAAAATGTCCCATTCATAATTCCATTCTTATTTTCAATATCCGTATTTTCTTTTTCACTTTCATCTTCTGACGACGACGGAGCATAGACTTCTTTATAAAATAATTTTTTTTTAGTAGTTTTTCCTTCTTCTATTCTGATTAAATTAGTTTTATATACTTTGCTTTCAAAACAGCTACAAAATCCTCGTGGAATGTTGCTACAAAAGCAAATAACATCACGATATAAAACAGTACCCTGAATTTTAGTCATAAGTTGGTGGAGACGCATGGTACCTTTCAGTAATGGTATATTGGACGGAAGTGTTTCCTGATGCAATCAATTGCCGCTTTATCAATTAGAAATAATTTTATTGTTGTTTCTTTTTGTACCTGTTCAAAAAACTGCTGGCTGTTCATGATGTCTGCTCCGTGTGCGACCATTCTATCAGCAACTCTTTTTAGCACTCCACCAATCCCATCGGCTGCTCCTTTACCATGAGCTGCTTCAAAAAAATTCCACGTTGCTAGCTGAAATCCATTTTCAAAAAGTTTTGTTCCGAAAAGGTAAAAATTTTGTTTTTGTCTATACTGAGTGCAGGGCCCGTCTGAGAAAATATGAATTGTGTTAACATCCTTTTTTGAATTTCTTATCAAATCAAATATTGGCTGCAAATGAGCCCATATTGCGCTGGGGCTGTGTTCGTTACAGGCCGATATGGTACAAAAAGAAAAAGGATTATTTTCACCTGAAAAATATAATATAATGTTGATAGGTGTACAAAAAGAATGGGGTAAGTTCACCTTACCTGAGAAATATAATACCCCTGTATGTAGTGTGATCTGGTTACGCGAAGATCCAAAATGATGGCTTTGGATTTCCTGACCCATTTTACAACTATAGTTCTCACTGAAGTCGACGTGTAATACAGCCTCATTGGTTTTCAATTGATCGATACAGCTGCGATATGCTTTATGTTGAGTGCGAATATTAAATATATGTTTTTTAAAAACTTGTAATTGAGAACTAAATTTCTCTGCTAATAACGATGTTGTTGTGGTATGCTCTAGTCGTATCATTTTCTTTTCGAATCCATTCTTTCCAGGCTACTTCAGATTCATTTTGAATACTGAAAGTGCAAGTTTTATTTTTGCATGAGGTGCATTCATTGTACATGCATCTTTTGCTGTTCATATCGCAAACTACAGACATTAATAATTCATTTAAATTGCTGACATGAATTGCATTAATTTGTTTCAAAGCGGATAATTTGAATTCAAAGTTTACATGGAGTTTGCATGCACATGTATCTCTTGATGCAACTGTTGGTGAAACCACATAAAATGGACGATGAGCAGCAAAATATGAATAAGAATACCGACCTAGTTTCTTTCTTGCCAGCAGTGGCACGACTTATGTCATCTCTTTCGTAAAAACGTTGCAGACTTAAGATGTCGTCGTTTGGTTTTGTTTTTGAAAAACTCTTACGTACTCTTGTTAAATTGAACACATCGCGATGAAATTGCATTTTTAGCTTGTATTTCCGAATAAGTTTATTGCTCAAAATTGATTTAAATCCTTCTTTTTGGCTCTTTGTTCGCAATTCCGCACACGTATTTTTTAACCCTTCAGTTAGTGTGGCGTATTTCAGTAAATTTTTTTTAACAGTTTCAACTCCAGCACCTCGTACATTTGGCAAACATGTGTTTATTAGCTCGTTGGTTTTTGAAAGTGGGCTTAACGCTGAACTGATAATATTAACTTTTTTGGATCGCTGTCTCTGCTTCTTCAATTTCTCAACTTTTTTTTAACTTATTAACTTCGACTTGCAATTTGATATTCTTCCTATGTACTTTTGCTTTTTCCATACGCATTTTTTTACGGCCACAGACGACATTTCGAACCTGCTCTGTAGAAGGCGACGATGGTCGTGTAATATCGATGACGGCTTTCAATTTTTTTACACGTTCACGATAGTTTTTTTTATTTGTGCGCCATTTTCTTCTTGCTAACCTAGCCTCTCTAATTTTCATATCACTTATAAGTCTTTTTTTATTATGATACCTTTCCAAATCTTTCTTCTTATTTTCTTCAACTTTCTCCTTATTAAGCTTCCTTTTTTCCCTATATCGGCGTTGTTTTTCCGCTGCAGATAATGGTTTATTTTTGCCCATTTTCTGAGAAACAAATAGCAAATTATAGCATAATTGTACACTCTGTTACTTTTGAGTCCCTTCTGTTACTTTTTAATAAGTCACAGAGTGGACCGGTAACAGAGGGGACAAATTAACTCAAAAATACCATATTTTAGCTTTTTATTCGAATTTTGGAGAATTTATTTGTCCACTTAATTAATGTACATAAAATATTTATAAAAAAATTATAAAATAAAAAAAAATCACTTTACTCACCGTTTTTCAACAGTAACAGAGTTGACACTGAATAAGGGTACGTACCCGGCATACAATTGGGTTCCTTACTCAACAACGCACTAAACAAGACTGAACAGTTTCAAAACACATTTTGTTGATTTTAGCTAAGTTGTGATGGAGAAGCATAAGAGAAATATACGCGTCATAACGTTTAACAAAAATTTTTCAATAAAATGAGTGGACGTAACAGAGGGGACCAAAACCTGGGGACAAAAATTTTCTTCATAAAAATTATACAAAAAAAATTATTTTTCGTAAATCTTTTCTATATATGGTATTAATATACATAAACTGAATAACAAAAATTGTAAATATTATTTTTTTTTCAATTTTATTTCAACTGAAAATAACTATTAATTTTTATAAATTGGCTCGGGACACAGGTTTTTGCTAAACCTTTGACATTGAAAATATTTTTTAAGTTATTTTCAGATAATTAATTATTTTTTTTTATAATATAGTTACTTAGAATCGATAATAATTTATAAAAATGCAGATATTTTTCTATTTTCTTTTTGGAGAAACAAAATATAAAATAGTAAAGTCTGGGGACACCAATTGGTCATGTTTTTTAAGAATGACCCAGTACTATCTCATATTGTTGAAGGAAAGGAACGCCCCGTCGCATTTATTTCAAGAGCATTAACAAAAGCAGAACAAAATTACAGCCATCTTGACAGAGAAGCGTTAGCAATTATTTTGCCGTTGATAAGTTTTTTATGTATTTATACGGAAGAGAATTTACATTACTGTCAGATAATCGTCCTCTAACAAGAATATTTCATCAGAGTGCAAAAACACCAGCCATGACCTCAGCAAGACTACTTCGTTATGCTTCAATCTTGCAGGGATTCAACTACAAAATACAACATCGTAAAGCTGAAGATAATGTGAACGCAGATTGTTTATCGAGAGCACCTAACAACGAAATATCGACGTTTAAACATTTTTTGGATGAAGAAGTACGGAATATTCAGGACGGGACGATCAATCAAATATCGACATTTTCAATCAACGCCACTACTATTTCAAACGAAACAGAGCGTGATGTGGAACTAGCAAAATTAAAGAAGGACTTACTGGATGGCAAGAATTGTGATCCCAATTATTCGTTGCAAGATGGCGTCATATTTAAAGGTGACCGTGTTGTTATACCAGCAAGATTACGTGCAGAAATTTTAAAAGAGCTACATTACACACATGTGGGCATAGTAAAAATGAAACAGCTCGCTAGGAAGTACTGTTTTTGGAAGGGCATCGACGCGGATATAGAGCGACTGGTAAAATCGTGTCCTAGTTGTGCGGATGTGAAAAAAAGTCCTCCAAAAGTTGTAACGCAGCATTGGGAACAACCAACCGAAAATTTTCAAAGAGTGCACATTGATTACGCAGGACCATTTCGAAATCACTATTTTTTCATACTAGTAGATGCGAAATCGAAATGGCCGGAAATTCGAATAATAAGGGATGCCCCAACCTCTGAAAAGACTATAGATTTAATACAAGATATTTGTGCGACACACGGATTACCACAAGCCATTGTATCAGACAATGCAACGATATTCCAAAGTGCAATGTTTAGAGAATTTTGTTGCGAAAATGGAATTATTCAGAAGTTTATAGCCCCTGGACACCCAGCAACAAACGGATTGGCTGAAAGATACGTCCAAATTCTGAAAAGGAAGCTAACAGCGATGGATGATGAAAAATTACCATTGAATATCAAACTACGAGAAATCCTGTTTCGATTCAGGGCAACGCCTTTGGTAAATGGTCAAACCCCAGCCCAAATGTATTTAGGACGTGAATTAAGAATTAAATTGGATGCTATGTGACCAGTCAAACAATTGAAATCAGCAACACATAATCCAAAAGTGCGTCATCTAAGTGTAGGCGATAGAGTTCAAGTGCGGTGGTTTCACAGGAATAAACCTAGCTGGAAATTTGGTGTTGTGAAACGCAAATTCGGACATCTCCACTATCAAGTTAAGCTGGATGACGGTTATGAGTTGAAACGACATATAAACCAATTGTACAAGTCTGGTATTGATCAACCTAAAAAGCATGTAACGTTTGCTGAACCTCCCGTGCAAGAAAATTCAAAAAAGGAGGAAATCTACATTGAGCGTACCGTTACCACTCGACTACACAACAAATACCAATGGTACAACCCAATCCAGTATCAACGCCTGACGAAACTGTAAGAAGATCGAGTAGGGTCCGAAGACCTCCTGCACGCTTAGATGATCATGTTCTCTATTAAGCGTGGGAGACTGTTATGTATTTACCAACAGTTGGTAGCCCTCTTTTTCCTACTGTCATTATTATTATATATATATATATACTCTTTCCTTTTTTCATATAGTGATATACCCTACAAGAAACGCTGATAGTTTTACTAATACACTCACACTTGTAATTGACAATGCTGATCCTGCGATGACGTAAACATTGATACTCAAATTTATGCATGTTCCTTTGTTCGCTCACGCATGTCCGCATGTACCCAACGACAGCCTATAATCATGAAAAAGGACTCAAACTGGGAAAGCTTCGGACACCTGGTACAGAACAAAAGAACATACAGCAGATACCATTATGCATGTGAGACAGATACATAATTCTCAACGGAATTTTATGTATGCGGGAACAGTTTATCCGATTTAATCAAATTGTCACTACTGACTGTCATATGACAATCAAATGATTATCACGCTTGTTTTGTTATTTTTTAAATTCCGCGATTTTCAACCGACGAAAACCATATAAAAAATAAGTTTAAAAAATGAAAAAGAGAGCATTTCAAAGCTCCATGCTAAAAGAAAAAAAAACGAAAATAATATTAAAAAATACCAAAAGCTGTCGGAATGTGTGGGGCGCACTCAAACAATTGATACGCGGAAAATAATAGTGGTTAGTGGTGATTCATTTTTAAATGTGTTTCCGCATGAGGAAAGAGCTCTTTTGTTTTGTTATTTTCTGAATTTAAATTGGATATTCTGAACTCGAATTCTTATAAAACTATTTATTTTTAACAAATAAGAAACACGTATGCTTTTATCACGTACAAAATTAAAAACGTAATGAAAAAAAGTAAATAAAAAGCAAAAAGCATTGTTTCATTTTTGGCGGAATATAACAATAGTCATTTATGATAGTATAACAGTCAAACCTGATATTTACAGTAAACTATCATTTATTACACTTTTTGATGGTTAGAGTGCCAGCACTGATCCAGGAAAAGGAATGAGAGTGAGCAGTACGGCTATATACTTAATCAGTTGGCCATGGTGGTGTATAAGAAGGAGACAAAAACTCACACGTACGCAATTGTTTACATCCCATTTGCGCAAGTCCCCTTAAGTTTGTGATAGAAAGTTTGTATGAGGCGCTGATCGTTAGGTTGACATTGCTGACAATCAGATGATAGTCATATGATAGTCAGTATTCTTGTAGGGATAATTACTACTGCTATAGCTATGATGTAACATTCCTCATACAAATAAATTGAAGTTTTTATTATATAGTATAACCTAAAATCAAGCGCGTGCATTTATTCCTTTATAGGACATAGCACACTTACAGCACCATTTTATTTGCAGGAGACTTTTACAGCTACAAATTTTAAGCTGGAGACATTGGTGCTTTATCGGTAACCGTATCGGTAACCTTATAACAGCTGATTCGACCAATCTTATGAGAATCAATGCAATCGATTATTGGTGCCGCTAAGGTCGTAACCGTATCGTAGCCAACCAATTGGGTTTTGGTTTACCGTCGTAACGATAAACAGCTGATTACGTTAGGGATACGGATACAGCGGTACGACATACGGCACCAATGACTCCGGCTGTACACTATAACAAGTAGCGCAACTAACAGCTGATCGCCAAAAATTGGCACACACCGACATCACTAATGGCCATATTACGAAAATCTTGAAGGCTGAATGAAATTCAAGTTAAATTTTTAAACAGATATAATCTGTGATAGTTTTGGAATATTTAGCATTTAGGACATCTTATTTGTAGCAATTAAGAGAAAATATTTGCTTTTATTTTTGTATTTAGTTAATTTTTTTACTTTTATCTTTAATATTAATAGAAAGATTGAAGGTATATTGATGCAATTGAACTCTGCACTTCCTGCCGTTCTTCCACTCTATTCGTAACATAACCTCAATTTAAGCTGCCAAACTGTATAGTAATGCACTTATATCAATGCACTTATCCTTATCCACAATGCTACAGAAAAGCTAATTACTAATTAATATTCGTAAAAAAAATTTAGTTAACAGTGAAAGACAGTCAAGCAAACATTTTAAAATAAGTAAGTAAATGTAATATACTACAGTAGTCCCTACACTTAATTCATTGAGACTTTAAAAGGCACCTAAACAAAGTCCAAAATATAGGTACATATAATTTTCCATCTTTTCTCATATTTCGAGATTATATCTAACATGCCTACGATTTAAAAATATATATTTACGCGGTATTTTCATGAATAGGTATTTATTGAACCGAAGTTAAATGGATATAGTATAAGTATTGAGCATACAAAATATAAGTTAAGCATTACGGATACCCAAAGCTTGCTCTAATTCAGCACGCTTCTGATTTACTTTAGTAAAGAAATAACGTGACACGGCTTCATGTGTCCAAGGTTGGTAATAGAATTCGGCACGGCGTTCTTCTTCAGGGTTGCCAACAACATCGGTCATTGCCTATTAAAATTTACAAACGTTAGACTCTATTTAGAAGAACAGCTGGTATACTAACCTTTAAATCGCGAGTTTGGCTAACTATCCAACGATGTATAAATATCTGAGGATCCTTAGCAAAACTCAAGAAGAATTCACGATTAGTTTTCATCTGTTTATAGTATCGACCGTCTCATGTATTTTTGTATCTAAACCCTGGATTTCCTGTTGGCTAGCTGTGCTCATCAAAAAATTATTCATCTGATTTTTGAGCGTATCATCAACTTCAACGTCAATGTCATAGCATGCCGTTTGTTTATTCTCAGCACCACTTTCAATGAAATGATTGATGACAATAGGATCTGGTGGATGAAGTAGAGGATTGAGACGTTGAGGAATCTCAGCAAACTTCATACGCTGACAACCAAATATCTGCTCCAAATATTTGTCACAATTTATATACTCGCGTTCATGTGCGTCTTGCAATTTGTGTGTTTTAATATACTGCCATAATGCTGAAATTATAACCGGGCGTGTTTGGGTATGGACACCAAGAAGACGTGCAAGCCTGGGATCCAATTTAAATTGTAGCGGCTGATAATCTAATAGGAGTAAAATGGTACAGCGCACGTTCCTATCACCTGGACGTTTTACTTGGAATCCGTCTGTTTCTTGAGTAGTATGAGTACGGTGCCACTCTACTAAATGATTATCTGGGCCATATAACTCCTTGTCTAGCTCAATAACTAACGACTTGAAAAATGAAGAGAATTTCCTCTTTATCTTGGTAGTGGGGTCACCTTTCCCATCCTCTAGTAAACGTCCTTCCACTCGAAGCTCCCAGGATGCAACGGAACCTTCGTCGCTTTCATTGCTAGGCTCTTTACTTGGATAAAACGTGTTTGAAATGAAAATACGAAGTTTCCGTTTTTGTTTCATAGGCCTTTTTAAAGCTTCTTGAATATCTAGGCGCTTACGCATAATTGTTGCATCAAGTTTTCTTTCGAATGTGAGCAAATCCATGTATGCTTGAGATTCCGGTACCAAATCTCTAACCTTTTGAGGCAGAATTTTATCAGCAAGTTTTTTTCTTTTTCTTTGCTGCTACAAAGTCTCCCTTATTTTGGTTGTTGCTTATATTACGAGCTTCAGCAGAACGCTTGTTACCACCCCCAGAACCACTTCCCCTTAAACCACTCTGGAAGCCTGGTTGGGAAGCTCGCTGGTGTAATGGTGGTCCAGTCGGTGGATTCGCATTAGTTTGTCCTGGTTGTGCTGAATTCTGGTGCAGAGGAAACCCACGCTGCTAAAAAAATAGTATTTTTTAACTTTCTGAATATAATGCTAATACATTTAATAAACTTTTTACTCACCGGAAAACTGCCCCCGCTTGCGAACGGACGCATACCTGCCGCTTGTGGAGGCGGTGGCTGGTACCGCGCGGCTGCCCAGGCACTGCAGATGGCCCAGGTTGGCCTGGCGCAAACCTTTGAGACATTTAACACAAATTTCAATCAAAACAACTTCAAAACTCTATTTTTCTGCACAAAGACAAAGATCACAAAAGAAAAAGTTGATTAAAAATGGCGTTTCAGTCTCAACTCAACTGACAACATTACTCACCATTGCAAAACAATGCTACCATATCAGTTTGTTTTGACTGAAAAGGCGGATTTACATAAATGCTTTCTTGCTTCATAGCGAAGAACGGCTTAAAACAGATCAATACATCGCCGTGAGCCATTTTCCACTGACAGCACGTGAATTGAGTAAAGTGAGATATATAACGACTGTGCGTAAATACTTTTATTTAGCAAAAAAGTGTAGATTTCATGATCAAAGTAATAATAGCCTTTCAACTAATAGCATTGTTTAATTGCTTATCTGGCGCTTACCAATCAAATAAATACAGCCAACTCTGCTGTCCATTTTCCTTCATAGTCCACCAAGTGAGGACAATGCGTCCCATTGTGCTATCATAGTACCAAGGCTTAAGCCCCCATTACTGATACTTAGCATAGACTTGACTTGACTTGGCGTAAACTTGGCAACTTAGCCACGATTATACTCCCACTTGGCGCATAAAATCTGGCATCATAATCAGCGTTGAAATTTATTTTTAATAAATGTCAATTTGTATGACAAAAATGTCAAAAATGAAATGGAAACAAACAAATTGGCATCTCAAAATTAACGTCCTTAGCTCCATTACTGATACTTAGCATAGACTTGACTTGGCTTGAGCGTAATTGGCACTTAATACGACTTTGACTTACTGAAAATCAAAAATCAACCAGACTTCTAAGTCAAGTTAAGTTTTGAGTAATCAGTAACATGCAATGTTTATTTAACAGAACTGTAAGTGACAGTTCGCAAGCCAAGTCAAGTCTATGCTAAGTATCGGTAATGGAGCCTTTACAGTCAAAATGCATTGCGACAGTTTTCTGTCAAAAATGTTTCATGCACATACAAATTATATGAAGCATTCGAAATTGAATTTATTGCGTAAAAAGCTAACTCGATTTCTATTTTTTGTACTGCGTGACACTTCGGTTTG
This sequence comes from Eurosta solidaginis, assembly GCA_029619165.1. Classification (NCBI taxonomy): domain Eukaryota; kingdom Metazoa; phylum Arthropoda; class Insecta; order Diptera; family Tephritidae; genus Eurosta; species Eurosta solidaginis. The sequence continues at coordinate 12,822 of JARSSU010027889.1, forward strand.
ATGTTTGCATACATGTTTTACATGGAGCACTATTGTCAGGCCCGGCGAGAGGGGGCGGGATGGGGGATTGCCCCGGGCCCGGGGTTTCTCGGGGGGCCCGCAATTTAGAGGTACTAAGACATTTTTTTTAGTTCAGGAGAGTCTTTAGTTCTTCCATGTGCGAATTTTAAGCCCAATTTAAAAAGCAACGAATATTGATAATGATTTTTTGCCTGGGCCTGATGAGACAATAAAAACATCAAACAAAAATATGTTTCTCGGGGGGCACGCGATCTAGAGGTACTAAGACATTTTTCTTTAATTCAGGAGAGTCTTTAGTTGTTCCATGTGCAAATTTTAAGCCGAATTTCAAAAGCAACGAATATTGATAATAATTTTTTGCCTGGGCCTGAGGAGACAATAAAAACATCAAACAAAAATGGTTTCTCAGGGGCCCGCGATTTAGAGGTACTAGGCATTTTTTTATTCAGGAAAGTCTTTGTTGTTCCATGTGCAAATTTTAAGCAAATTTCAAAAGCAACGAATATTGATAATATTTTTTTGCCTGGGCCTGATGAGACAATAAAAACGTCAAACAAAAATGTGTTTTCTCAGGGGCCCGCGATTTAGAGGTACTAAGGCATTTTTTTTAATTTAGGAGTCTTTAGTTGTTCCATTTGCAAATTTTAAGCAGAATTTCAAAAGCAACTAATATTGATAAAAATTTTTTGCCTGGGCCAGAGGAGAAAATAAAAACATCAAACAAAAATATATGTTTACATGAATCCGAAATCGTAAAGTTTTCGTGATGATACTAATGAAGGTTCATCTTCAAAAAGTCTTCCAACAATACCACCAACTCTGTATCAAAGTCCAGATTATTTAAACGAGTTCGATATCGGTACCGTGAATAATGAGTTTTTGCGATCTGAAGAAGTCAACGAAATATTTCGATCGAGGCCATCTAAAATGCCCTGTTATTTTTCCACGTGATTGTCATGACGAGGCATTTCCTATCTCGTTGTATCTTGCCAAATGGAGAGAAAGTGGAGCGTGACTGGTTAGTGTGGAGTGCCAGTAGCAATGCTTTTTATTGCCTACCATGTCGTCTGTTAAGCACCAATACTTTAAATCGACCTAAAATACGTTGTCCTGGCGGATATTCGAAATTCCAGGTATGAAAGAAGCTATACGATAGACTGCCATCACACGAAAATACTCAAGATCACATTAAATGTTATATTCAAGGCGATCTTTACAAAATCTAATTCAAAAGGAGGTTATCAATTGATAAACTTATCAATAAACAGCTAATCACTGAAACTCAAAAGTGGAAAGAAATTTTATATAGAATTGTGGACACTATTTAATTTTTGGGTGTAAGAGGCCTAGCTTTCAAAGGCAAAAGTATATATATTGATGAACGAAACGATGGAAATTTTTTGGGCATCTAAGATCTCATAAGCCAATATGATCCGATACTTAGAGATCATTTGGAGAAAGTTAGGATTTCACAACAGCAGCACAAACGTTTACAAGTTCACTATCTTTCCCCAGACATTCAGAATGAGTTTATAAAAATTTGTGCAAAGCACGTGAGGGAAACTATATTAGATCAAGGCAAGAAAGCCAAGTATTTTGCTAATATCGCTGATGCTATGCCTGATAATAGTCACGTTGACTACGTTCTTTTTGCGCTAACTCCATTTCAATTCGAAGGCAACATTTTACAATTCAAGAATGGTTTTTGGCATTTCCATAACGATGGGACATCCTCAACAAAAAATGCACCGAGCTCTCTTCATAGTCTTTCAGTCAAAAGCCAAATTTTACTGCGCAAGCATACGGCGATGTTATCGGCATTCTCAAGTACATCAACAAGTTCGAATGTATCTTGCTGTCCTCAATTTGGTTTAAAATACTGACTACCATTAATGAAAGATACGTCGTGCTCCAAGCTAGAGACGCCACCATAGATGTTGAGGTCCGACATCTAGATGCCTTATTAGCTGATTTGAAGATGATCAGGAGCCAATGGGATACAATTTTAAACGAATGCAAAACACTTCCTATTCAATCGAACATAACGCCAAAGTTTCCGGACATTCGAAAGAGAAAACCCAAAAGACGTTTTGAAGATAATGGAAATGAGATGATTACGGATGATCCAGAGTCTGATTTTAAAAACAATAAATTCTGGGTTGTCGTGATTCGGTAATCACTGGCATTACAGAACGATTTGAAGCTATGAGAAATTTGAACGTGACGTTTTCCTTTTTGTGGTAATTTGAAGACATGGATGAAACACATTTACGAAGCAAATTTTTATAAAGGGCTTTCACCATTGAAATAGCTAAATGCCATCTACATATGTTCAAAATCTGTATACAATATTCCCCAACATTTGTGTTGCTTTACTTCTATATTTAATAATTAAAATTTATAATCATCATTATATTTATCAGAAATGTACCAAAAAGTTACCAAATAACTAGAAAAGATTATTTGAAACAATATGTGGCTGTTAAAAGAGAATTTATTTCTACGTTATGCCTATATGGCACTACTTTATTTTGTCCTGGATTCCAAACACGAAAAACTGACGAACCTTTAACGGAACTTCAAAATACAAAAACAATTTCTACCATGAGAAAACGAGACCACTATTCCCCCCAAAATTAGTGAGTTTGGCATGTTTTCGTTTATGTTTTTAATTTTATTTTTTATTAACATTTTTAAAATAAAAAACATGCAAATAACACGGGAAAATGATTTCGGCCTCTGATGGTTCACTTTTTTCTTAAAAAAAATAAATAAAATTTGTCATAAAAATAAGAAAAAGCGGCCGAAAATCAAAAAAAAACCTATCAAAATACAAACTGGCTCGTTTATTTTTAATGAACTAGATTGCATTTTTCTTGTATTTCGTTAGTTTTCTGAAATATAGTTTACACAATTACACCAGTACTGAAACTGTATTAGGAGGAGGGCGCAAAAAATAAGAGAAAATACAAGAAAAATACAGAAAAAATAAAGTAGTGCCACATAGGTATTACAAAAATCCACTGTAAATAGTAAATAACCTGTGTTAATTTTATTTTCAGCTCTTAGTCCAAAAATCATTTTGCTAATGTGGCAAACATTTTTTTTGATGTAATCCATCAATAATGTTTCATGAATGAGACGTCATTAATTCAAATTAATCAAATGTATTAGTAGATTTTTTATAGGGGGCCTGTAAATTGTTTAGTCCCGGGCCCGGATTTTCTCTCTACGGCCCTGACGATTATAAACATTTTCAATACACAAGAAAAGTACCTGCTAGCATATTTCGTCTCCTATTCATTTTTATTTTTTATTGTGTAAAATGTTGAAAGGTAAAGGAAAGGAAAAAGCAATTGAACTCGCAAAGCTGAGAGCACTCTAGCTCACGTTTATCTGCCCCTACTGATACTTAGCATAGACTTGACTTGACTTGGCGTAAACTTGGCACCTTAGCCACGATTATACTCCACTTGGCGCATAAAATCTGGCATCATAATCAGCGTTGAAATTTATTTTTAAATAAATGTCAATTTGTATGACAAAATGTCCAAAATGAAATGGAACACAAAACAAATGGCATCTCAAAATGTAAACGTCACTTAGAACTTACATAGAAAATCAAATTCAACAGAATTCTAAGTCAAGTTAAGTTTTGAGTAATCAGTAACATGCAATGTTAATTTAACAGAACTGTAGTGACAGTTCGCAAGCCAAGTCAAGTCTATGCTAAGTACAGTATGGAGCCTATAGGCCCATTACTTATACTTAGCATAGATCTTGACTTGCGTAAACTGGCAACTTAGCCACGATTATACCCCGCATAGCGCATACAATCGGGCATGATAATCAATAAATGTCAATTTGTATCACAAATGTCAAAATGAAATGGAAACAAACAAATGGCATCTCAAAATATAAACGTCACTTAGAACTTACATAGAAAAAAATCAAAATTCAACTGACTTCTAAGGCAAGGTGCACACGAGGCTACGGCTCATAGACGCTGCAAGCGAAATTTGTACGCTTTGATGCCGAACACATGTATTTGAATAGAGAGCTGCATACGAGGCGTCAGCTGCATGAAAGCGACAAAGCATGAAATTTTCGTGTAGCTAAGCGTACAGCAATGTTGGTCGCTGAGCGTACGTACGCTTCAAAAAAAGGAAGAACAAGATGTTTGTTTACATTTTTTGTATGCAAATTTGTGTAATTAGTTAAGAAATGTTACTTAGTTAATAAAGTGCGTGAAAGGTATATTACCAAAGCGAAGAAGAGTATTAAATACACAACAGCTTAATTATACATTGTTGAAGCGTTTAAAAGGCTAAAAAGTGTTGGAAACTAGAAATCACCATTTTCTCTAGTCCGCGGTGGTTTAAAATTGCCTTTCATAATTTACAAAGGCACGGGGATGCAAACAACGTTTAATACCTATTTTCCTTTGGTTTCGGGGACGGATATAGCTGAAGAAATTAAATTATTTATCAATAATTGTTTGCTTTTTATAGCGACGCTCGAAAGTAGCTTCGTGTGCAGATCTTGAGGCGTAGAGAAATTGTAGCTATATGAAATATCTTGTACGCGTCTATGACGCGTAGTCTCGTGTGCACCTTGCCTAAGTCAAGTATTGCTAAAGGCAGTAACACAATGACATTTTTCATATAGATGCGTTTAACACAAGCTTATGCATTCCAATGACATCGCCACAACCAACCAAGATGTTGCGTTTGTAAATATGAAGGAATTTCAGACTTGGCAATTTAAGTTTATTTCGCCTTGCCCATTCACATACAAAATTTCGCGAAGCACTGGTATAAACACTCCCCCTTACAACAAAAATACTTGCTTATATATTTTGTGTCGTATTCATTTTTAATATTGCAGTTTTTACTTGCGACAAATGTTATAAATTTACCAACGAGTGGAAAAATAATTCACTTGCAAAGTGTGCCAACACCCTTAGCCAAAGCAATGTCAAATTCTTCTTCTTATGATTTGCTTGGAACAAAATTGGCGAGTTGCCTACTTTTCAATATCAGATGGCGCCAGTGTCGCTCATTCTACCATTCTCCATAAAAATATGTGCAATCTACTCATAATGCATAAGCATGAGTAAAACTCATCTATATGAAAAACTGCTTATGTGTCGGAGCTGTAAGTTTTGAGTAATTAGTAACATGCAATGTTCATTTAACAGAACTGAAAGTGACAGTTCTCAAGTCAAGTCAAGTCTATGCTAAGTATCAGTAATGGGCCCTTTAGCCAAAACAAATGTCAATATCTTCTTTGTATTTTGAAAATTGGCTACTTTAGTATATCAGATAGCACAACGGGCCACAACGGCCTACGTGAGTCTCCGCTCTGGTGATACGCTATTTTTCACTGTCCTTGGAAATAAGTGCATTCTACTCAGCTTTTACTTCTTGCTGGGGTTGTGCGCCAATACTTGCAATTTCTTGAAATCCATAAAATAACTTTCATTGAGGACAAAACAAGTGTGATATCTTATCCGTCAACTTCCTGAAAAGGTGTTTAAGCTGACAACTTTTTCCCATTTTGACCGGATATTCAAAGTGGTGGCGCATACGGCCTGCTATCTTCAGCGGGTGATAGAAAGAAATACAGGATGAGTCCACGATAGTAACTTTAAAAATCAGGTGATCGGTTGTATTTGTAATTTCGACGTCTATGCCGAAGACATCACACTTGTCTTACCCACAATGATATTTTTCAATTTTAATCACTACTTATTTAATTAATCACTACTTATTTAATTTAATTTTGTTATCTTAAGCTTTTATCATGACAAAAAATCAAATTGTTTACTTTTCTGGTATTTCTATACGACAGTATGACATTCTTGACATACGTTCACAATCAGGAGTGGTGTCCAAAGACCCGTTTTGGACCCAAGACCGTTAATGTGAAATCGAAAATTTTAAATTTTGCTTCTTTGCACTGGACGTGTATTAAGAATGGCATGCTATCGTATAGAATTTTATAGCGTTTTTTTTCATGGTAGCAAGCAAATTTAAAATAGGGGTCGACTGCTAAAACACGTCCACGAATGTCGGGAGTGGTGCCAAAAAAGGAATCTTGAACTCGATTCTAATAATCCGAAGGCGGAACTCTACCAAGAAAATTTAAAAGTTTTCATGTGGTTATATTTTGACACATTTTTTTTTCATAACTATCGAGTATCGAGGGGAAATATTTTTATGGAAAATCTAATTATATAATTTAGGATTAGGAGCTAAGTACGAAAATGAAGAAATCTCGTGTATGTAAACTAGGTCTAAAAAGGTGTTTTGCGACAACATAATTTTGAGCTCCAAACCGGCATTGGACCCCTATCCGCTGTAATTTTTAATAAGCGCGAACAAAGGCCGCCATTGTAGAAAGTGTTTTGGACAGAAATATAAGGGATTCCACCCTCGGTTTAGGAGCGGCCCATTGTCATCTTTCGGGTTTTTGTGAATATCTTTCGATAGAATAAAAATGGTTTATTTCCCCCTTCGAATCATTAATACCCGGCGAAGATGCATCTTGTTTGCTGTTGTTTTAACAGTGATTTGATCCATCAAATAGGTGCGGCCACTCAATAATTGTCATCAATGTGCTCTAACGGGAGTCCGAGGAAACTTGCGGATTCAATAGGACCGTCCAGAGAGATAGGGGTGCTAGAGGCGTTAGTTCCACATTGCAAATGAAAAGATGGTTGCTGTCATGAAGAAGCCACACAATTTTGATGAATGGGTCTATGAAAGTTGGCATGAGCGTGACCGTCCTAAAAAGATTATTTTCTGACACACGCAGCAAAACCATTTATCTGGACCGGGATTGGCTTCAATATCTCCCCGGTGCCGAAAATATGGAGCAGTCCCGCTGCAAGGATCTGTTGGGAGGATGACAATTGGGGACGGACGCAACAAATTAAATTGGGTTACAGTGAAATGATACATTGAACCGGCTGCCGTGGGAATCGTGTACTAGCGCTCGACTCCTGTTGTAATACATATATGCTATATGACACTACTTTATTTTCTCTGTATTTTTCTTGCATATTCCTCTATATTTTTTGTCGCCCTCCCTCCCACTACGTTTTCAGTACTGGTGTAATATGTAAGCTATATTCAAAAAAATAACGAAATACAAGAAAAATACAACCTAGTTATTGAAAACAAACGAGCCAGTTTGTATTCCGATAGGTTTTTTGACCTTCGGCCATTTTTCTTATTATTTCTGACAAATGAAAATTTTGTTTTTAGTTGAAAATTTTGTGCATAAAAACACAACTAAATTCAACTTTCTTGTGAAAAAAGTGAACATCAGAGACCGAAATCGTTTTCCGTGTTATTTGCATTGTTTTTACTGTCGGAAATGTTAATAAAAAATAAAATTTAAAACATAAACAAAACATTTCAAACTCACTAATTTTGGGGGGAATAGGGTATTGTTTTCTCATGGTAGAAATTGTTTTTGTGTTTTGAAGTTCCGATAAAGTTTCGTCAGTTTTTCTAGCTTGGAATCCAGAGGCCTTCTTCAGTAACTATGAGTTTTGAAATGTACATTTTTCTTTCATACAAATTATATGAAGAAAAAAGTGTACATTTTAAAACTCACAGTTACTGAATAGGGCCCCAGGACAAAATAAAGTAGTGTCATATTGGTATAAATTCTATCCAAACAAACTTATGGCCGAGACACAATGAAGTTTTCACATAGATGCGTTCAACGCAATCGTATGCATTCCAGTAACATGGCCACAATCATGCAATATGTTGCGTTTGTTAATATGAAGGATTTCAGACTTGATAATTGACTAAGATATTTTGTGTCCTATTCATCTGTTAAATTGAAGTTTTTAACTGTGAAAGAGTTACCGAGTGGGAAAATATTTCACTTGCAAAATGTGAAAGCACCCTTAGCTAAAGCAAATGTAAATTCTTCTGGAAGTTGGCTACTTTTCTATGTCAGATGGCGCCAGTGTCGCTCAATCTGCCGCTCTCCATAAAATACGTACAATCTACTCATAAGATTAGACTGACTTTAACCCATCTATATGAAAAGCCGCTTATGTGACGGGACTTTTATACTTGCGTTATGTCAACTATTGTGAATGAAACTAACAGCTGAATTCAGTAAGCCGTCTCTAGTCACTATTAGAGACTAATTGGGGTGAAAATCACTTTTGAGACAATTTGCCATTCTGTAGCTGTCTCGCGTCTCCAGCCTCACAAAAGCAATCACTAATTTGTGAGCTGGGCCGGGGCAGATCACAAACGTGAAAATTTCAGAAAAAGTATGAAATTATTTGCGAAAAACGCTTTAAATATATTTTTTTTATTCCTAAAATTAAAATAAGCATAGAAAAAATTAAAAAACAGAAAATACTTAAAAAAAACATCGAACTCTATGTGGCGCCGCTGAGATTCGAACCCTACACACTGTCAGGTCGTGGGTCGTCCCCGCGTTGGCTTCACTCACACCTTGGCCCGCTCGGATGTATAGAGCCTCATATGTTGAGGTGGAGTACGCTGTTAAACAGCAATATTGAAATAAATTTTTCTGTGCTCGTTCCAAATATATGAACAAAAAAACCGAAAGTTACCAGCGGGTCTCCCCTAAACCAGGGGTGGTATCCACAGTATGTTTGCGCAAAACACTTTTCTACGTTGCAGCCTTCGGCCGCGCTTATAAAATAGTACCCTGGGTGGGTCCAACACCGGTTTGGAGACCAAACTATCTATATCCACGCAAAGCACTTATGTTCACAGTTTTTTTGTTGGGTATTGCACAACAGAACAACATCACCTGAAAATCACCAACTTACACTGCAAATATCTCCGGATAGAGATACAAATTCTTATTTTCCGCCTTCGGAACATTGTTTTCGAGATTAAGACACGTCTTTTGACACCTCTCGCGACATGTTGTGGGTAGCAGTCGATCCCTTAACTACACTTTAGCATAAATAAAATTTATAAAATTGTGTTTACCAAAAACGTAAAACACGAGAACGTCAAATGAAAATGTCCCAAAAAACACCATGGTGAACTCACGTAAGTTCACAATGATGAAAAAAGCTTTAGGTTGAAGATTGCCAGATGGACGTGCATGATATGTTGAGAATAAGGAGAGGGATAGATAGAGGGTGGTCATGATCGCGGTAGACAAAAGAAAGACCGTGGGAAACGGCAATGGAAACGGTTCTTTCAGCGGGTTGGATAGTATAAAGGGGTAACTGGAGGAGAACAGAAATAAAGTAAAATATAGCAGCAAATCGAATCAAGTGCGCGCGCCGCTTTCCAAAAAAAAAGGAAATATATTTGATTTGTTTGGTGTTATTAAGTTTTAAAATTCCCTGTGCGCGAAGATCCAGAAGGGATCAGGGTAGTGCCGATAATAATAATTTTTAAGTTTTGATATGAGGCAAATTGCCTTCAATAAAAAAAGCGGTCTCGGTCGATAATTTTTAAAGAAAAAGGGCGACGCTGCATCCAACCCCCAGGACAGGATTTATTTGCGGCATAGAGATGTGGAATATTTAATAATCAGGTGAGTCCTTAAATGCTAAAGATTTTTTTTATTATCATCTAGACTTTCGCGCCGTTTGGGGTTCACGCGACCTCAATTTTGACTTCGGTCACCAGCCTCTTCAATAAATCCGCAGGCACGGATTTTCCTGGGTGAAGATTTCCACTCAAGCAGTTTTTTTTGCGTAAACCCAAATTCTAAAAATTTAATATCTCTTTGCTTTTTTTTGATTAAAATACTAAATTTTTGTGGATACTCATTTTATATTGCGAGTAGGTATGAGGGCAATATAAAATGAATGTATGTGTGACATAAGGCGCGTGAACGCCAAATCGGTTTTGGAGCCTTGATGAAAGAATTTAATTGGCGCTAATTGAGATTTAATTCTCGTAGTGGGAACCGGAGGTGGCAGTGAAGCCTTTTTAAAGCGCCAGGGAATCACACTTTTTGCGAATCACATTTATTACGAATCAAAATTTTTACAATCACGAATTTTTACGAAAAACTACGAATTTCTACGAATTTGGTATCAAATTTTACAATGCAACAATTCTTTTTGCAACTTCAACATCAAAATTGTTACGAGTATCAACCATTTTTAATAAATCAACACCGTTTTTGTACAAAGTCCATATTATTCCTACATATTCGACGTCATTTTATACAAACTCAGCGTCATTGCCTACAAATCCGATACAATTCGATCTCCGATCTATCAAAACCCTACAACATTTTTTTATCAAGCAAAATCGTAATTGCATCTCATCACGATTTTGGTATTACCATTTCATCACCAACAAATCCTTTTATGTGCGTCTCGGAAAGCTGCGTCCAATTGGATTTGTTTATTCACTAGCCATTTACCCTAACGTTGGAGCGACCTACCTCATTATAGCATTCAGCAAAAAAGTTCACCATATAGTGTAATTTGTACAAAGCTTTTTATGGTAGATAGAAAATTACAAACAGTCAGGGTAGTCTTAAAATTGCTTTTTTCGTATCCCAAATTATAATATGTTTTAAAAATTTGAAAATCACATGTATGTGCAGTGACATATATCCGAGTCACTTTTCCGTTTTGGTCTTAAACGTAGTATTCGATTAAACCAAACTTATAAAATTGTAGGCGTCTATGAGTCACAAAATATACCAGAACGATTACATTAAGCTGTTTTTGTTTGTCTTACCTTTTTTTTGCAGAGGGTATAAACCCTGCACCAATAAGCCCCCCCAATCCCCACATAAAGAGCTCTTTTAGGCAGGCATTGAGGTGTGTTTTTTAAACTACTTTTTTTATATAACTCCACTGGAGTAGATAAGAGTTTGGTGATTTTGGCGACAGAAGACCAGAAATATATTTGAACATTTGTCATACAGTTTTTTTATACGGAATTCATGTGCGCATTTTGATTCTTTTTAGGTTGATAATATTTATATGCCTGTTTACGCGTGCATAAATTACTGTTTGTAATACGTTTATTTTTACTTTTATATGTTTGCATAAGGATATACATGCGAAGAAGGAAACCCATATGTGTTAATTAAAATTTACATAAGTATATATATAAATTAGGGTGTTTGAAGAAAAATATTATTTAATTTAAATGAAGCTTGATTCTTTTTGTATAAGATTTTATTTCATTGTATATAGAGTTTAAGATTATGTTCATTAAAATGCGTCATTGAAGTGAAGAGAAGTAGTATGGCTGGCTATTTCTTTTGGGGCGGGATGTAAGGATGGAATGATGAGAAGGTAAGTAGGTATGAGCATGGCATAGGGTGACCGCAGAGTAGGTTGCACGATGCGAGCGGTCCAAGTTGGGTGGGATTCCTATTGTGCGGTGGGTAAGTGACTCCGAAGAGGTGAACGGAAGTAAAGTAAATATAGTGTGTGCGTCCGGTTCAAGATGGCGGGTTGAGAACCACGGCCTGCAAACGTACTGAGCTAGCTAGGGCCACCATCTGGAACCAAAGCAACGTGTAACGTGACAACACTTTGGGATTTTCTATAAAAATTGTGATCGGCGCTTAGCAAGCTCACCCACATACCACCCAACATTACGTTTGACAAAATGCAATGCTATATTATTTGTTCATGTATGAGTATATTATCATTTTGGTGAATTTCGTCGATATGGTGAATTGTTTTTGTGACTTTCGTTTACTGAATACCGAAATCATCTCAAGTCACAAAGATTGTCTCTAAAGGAAAATCTCAAATTTAGAGACTTGAGATGAGACTGAATTACAGAATTCAGCCGTAAGTGTGATATCTTCTGCATATACGTCAAAATTCCAAAGTAATTGGATCACCTGATTTGTAATTGACTATCGCTGTCTCATTCTGTATCTCTTTCTATCACCCGCTGAAGATAGGCGCCGCCATATTGAACACCCTGTCAAAACGCTAAAAAGTAGCCATATTGAACATCCTGTCAGGCAGTTGACAAATAAGATATCACACTTATAGCTGAATTCAGTAAGCCGTCTCTAGTCACTATTAGAGACTATTTGGGGTGAAAATCACTTTTGAGACAATTTGCCATTCTGTAAGCTGTCTCGCGTCTCCAGCCTCACAAAAGCAATCACTAATTTGTGAGCTGGGCCGGGGTAGATCACAAACGTGAAAATTTCAGAAAAAGTATGAAAATTATTTGCGAAAAACGCTTTAAATATATTCTTTTTATTCTTCAAATTAAAATAAGCATAGAAAAAAATAAAAAAACAGAAAATACTTAAAAAAAACATCGAACTCTAGTGGCGCCGCTGAGATTCGAACCTACACACTTTCGGATTTTCTATAAAAGTTGTGAACGGTGTCTTAGCGAGCTCAGCCACAACACCACTCAACATTGCGTTGACAAAATGCAATGCTATATTATTTGTTCAATGTATGAGTAAATTGTCATTTTGGTGAATTTCGTTGATATGGTGAATTGTTTTTGTGACTTTCGTTTACTGAATACCGAAATCATCTCAAGTCACAAAAATTGTCTCTAAAGGAAAATCTCAAATTTAGAGACTTGAGATGAGACTGAATTACAGAATTCAGCCGTTAGTTTCATTCACAACAATGTCAACGCTGCGCAAACGTTGTTGTTGTAGCAATGTTTCGCCCCACCTAATAGCTGCTGCGACCGATCACAGATTGTCATCAATATCCACTAACGGGAGTCCAAGGAAACTTGCTGTTTTGACAAGGGTGGACCATAATGAAAGGGGTGTTAGAGGCGTTGGTTCCACATTACAATTAAAGAGATAGTTGGTGTCATGTGGGGACACATTGCAAGCGGGGCATACATTTTGTATTCGGGGTTGATTCTGGATATGTAAGAGTTTAACCTGTTACAGTATCCAGAACGAAGTTGAGCCAGAGTGACTCGCGTTTCCCTGGGGAGTATGCGTTCCTCTTCCGCAAGTTTTGGGTACTGTTCCCTGAGTACTGGATTCACCGGGCAATTCCCGGCATAAAGGTCCGATGCCTGTTTGTGTAGTTCACCAAGGACATGCTTGTATTTTTTTGCTTCATACAGCTGAGTTCTCAGGTGCCGTGTTTCCTCAAAATGCTTACGGAGATGACTCCTTAAGTCCCTAGTCGGTGTTGGCTCATCAATCAAATGTCTGTTGGTATGCCCAGGTTTCTGGGTAGTCAACAGGAACTGTTTGGTTAGCATCTCATTTCTCTCCCGGATGGGGAGTATTCTCGCCTCATTATGTAGATGGTGTTCTGGGGACATAAGAAGACAGCCCGTGGCGATTCTGAGAGCAGTATTTTGGCAGGCCTGTAACTTCTTCCATTGGGTAATTTTTAGGCTTGGCGACCATATGGGTGACGCGTAGCACGTAAACGGCTGGCCAATTGCTTTGTATGTAGTAATGAGCGTTTCTTTATCTTTTCCCCAGGTACTTCGGAACAATTGCGGCTGTGTGCTCACTAAAATGTAGATCCTGGTCAAACGTCGCACCCAAGATTTTGGGATGTAGGACAGTCGGTAGCGTAGTGTCATCTACGTCGAAGTTCAAAATGGTCGACATTTGGGACGTCCAAGTTGTAAATAAGGTCGCGGATGATTTAGTCGGTGATAATGCCAGGTTTGGCGAAGCGAAAAACTGGAGAGATCAGGGAGGTAGCCGTTTATTCTGTTGCAAAGCTCATCGATCTGTGAACCCGGGCCTGTGGCCATTATTGTGCAGGCATCGGCGTAAGAAACGATAGTGACTCCTTCCGGTGGCGAAGGTAGTTTTGATATGTAAAAATTTAACAAAAGTGGGGATAGGACACCACCCTGTGGCACCCCTTGTTTAATTCTTCTCGGCTTTGATATTTCGTTTCTGAATTGCACCGATGCCTGCCGACCACCCAGATAATTTGCGGTCCACCTTTTAAGACATGGGGGAAGTGTAGACCCTTCCAAGTCTTGCAGTAACGTGCCATGGTTGACCGTATCACAAGCTTTTGATAGGTCTAGCGCTACGAGTACTATTCTATGGTGGGCTTCTGATATAAACCACAATTTATCTGGGTGCTAATGGCATTTAGCGCGGTGGTGGTGCTATGGAGTTTTCTAAAGGCATGCTGATGACAGGGAGCTGTCTTATAAGGTCACGTTCTCTCGCTAAACTTGCGGCCTTTGCCGGGAAGTGGGGCCGAATTTCGGGAATGAAACGAGCCGAGGCGGATTCAATGACCTTGCGGAAAGCACGCTCCCCTTGGCGGGCATCAGTTGGGATAGGGAGGGCAGCAAAGCGATTGTCTGTAAAGGATTTGTGTTCGTCTCACTTTCCTTTTTTAAAGTTAATGAAAGTGCGTTTTTCTGAGACGATGAAGTCGGCGGAACGCTCGAGCGAAATAAGTATAGGCAGGTGGTAGGAGGCCAATGTTACCATCGGCTGCCAGTTGACGCAGTTACGAGCGCTAAGGCGCAGACTACAGGACGTCCTAGGACGTGATCAGCAAGGAGCCACAAAAGATTTATAGAAGATACGTGGACGTCTGGTTTTGACGTCTGAGAAGAGTATGACCGTCCTAAAAAGATTCTTTTCCGGCAGATGCAGCAAAACCATTTTCACTCAGCGACCCGGTGGGTTCGATACCTTCCCGGAGCAAGATAATATGGAGCAGTCCCGCTGCAAGAAGCTGCTGGGAGGATGACAATTTGTGGGAGGGACGCAACAAATTAAATGGGGTTACACTGAAATGGCAGTCCTCGGTCGGGAGAAATCCCGAGTCGCTCTGGTACATAGAACCCACGGCGTTGGGAAGCGCTGCGCAAACGTCAAATCAATGCATGTCGTGCTAAGCCTACAAGTCATTCGTTTGTTGGGTAGGCAGTAGTCGAACCATTGTTTATAGCTGCGACACATAAGCAGTTTTTCATATAGATTAGCTTTAACACAAGCTTATGCATTATTAATAGATTGCACGAATTTTTATGGAGAACGGTAGAATGAGCGACACTGGCGCCATCTGATATTGAAAACTAGCCATCTCCCAAATTCTGTTCCAAGCAAATCATAAGAAGAAGAATTTGACATTTGCTTGGGCTAAGGGTGTTGGCACGCTTTGCAAGTGAAATTATTTTTCGCACTGGTTGGTAAATTTTCTAACATTTTTCGCAATTAAAAACTGCAATATAGCAATCGATTACGACACAAAATATGTTAGCAAGTATTTTTGTTGTATAGGGAGAATGTTTATAATAGTGCTTCGAGAAATTTTGTATGTGAATGGGCTAGGCGTAATAAACTTCAATTGCCAAGTCTGAAGTTCTTTCATATTTACAAACGCAACATCTTGGTTAATTGGAAAGCATAAGCTTATGCTAAACGCACCTATATGAAAAATGTCATGGTGCCGGGGCCTTTACTGTACGTGTGAATGTGCGAATTTTCACAGATCAGCTGTTAGTGGCAAAGCCGGAGTCATTGGTGCCGTATGTCGTATCGCTGTATCCGTATCCCTAACGTAATCAGCTGTTTATCGTTACGACGGTAAACCAAAACCCAATTGGTTGGCTACGATACGGTTACGACCTTAAGCGCCAAATACACGACACGAACATTTCCGCGAACATTCCGCAATCTTGTTCGCAGCTTTGGCCATACACCGTTCGTATGGTGGCCGAACATTAGTTCTCTTTCAGACAGCGATGAATACGGACAGCAATTGTGCTGCAGCAATATTGCTCGCTGTGGCAATTAAGCGTAAAAAAAAGAGAAGATTCAATAAATTCACTCAGAAATTTTTTATTGTCCATTTTACTTTTCCGCGCACGTCTGTTCCGTTCAGAAATTACTACGATTATGAGCTATTTCGCCATACACGCACGAACAGTTCGCGCAAATGTTCGCCAAAAATTAAAATATTTTGATTTTTGGCGAACATTTGCGCGAACTGGCAAACACCACCATACACGACAGAAAAGGTCGCAGAAACATGACATAACGGGAATGTTCGCGGAAATGTTCGTGTCGTGTATTTGGCGCTTTAGCGGCACCAATAATCGATTGCATTGATTCTCATAAGGTTGGTCGAATCAGCTGTTAAAAGGTTACCGATAAGGTTACCGATACGGTTACCGATAAAGCACCAATGTCTCCAGCTTTAAGATTTACAATGAGTCGAACCATCCGGCAGCACGCTGACCGGATGTCAAAATGAATGAATTTTCATATTTAATAAAAAAACAATCAACGAAGTGGACAAGTAGTCTACGTTTGTTTAATATTAACCTTGTCTAAAAATTGTCTGCATTGTGAATGATTGCCTGTTTTGTTAAGTGAGGACCAATGATGAGTGAAAGTTGGATACGAGAAAAATTGAAAATCTGAGAATTGAAGAGAATCGTCTAACAACTCTTTCGGAAATTCGGGTTCGATTGAATGAAATCAATGGCTCAACCAATTCTGAATTAGAATTATTTATTATGAACTACTTGCTTAGCTGTCCTGAAATTTATAGTTGCGTAGAGGATGATAGTAATAGTGAATCAAAACAACAATGCGAACTTGCTACAGATATTTTATCAATTTGCATGTCAAACCTACGCATTAATAATGACATGCCAGCAATTCTGGAAAGAGCAATAACACATCCGCGCTCGCATATACAAGCAATGGTATTCAACGCTATACTGAGGGAGCTTCAAAGTGAGGAAAATAGTTCAAATTATTCTGGCGTATCAGATAAACTTGTAGATCACTTTTTGAATGGCCTATGCAATGAGAGTACTGAAGTCGCTGTTCCTGCTATAGGTATATTATCAATTCTTCTGAAGGAACGTCTCGGTCAAGAAGCTATTAAACTAAAATTGCTTAATATGTTGTCCAGTAATGAAACTATTAAATGTCGGGTATATGAACTCGCAGTAAACCTTGCGAAGCAATCACCTTCTTTGCTCCATCAAGTTGAGTTCCTGCTCGATTGTGCACTTTCAGAACTCGATAATGATGATGTGCTTTTTCAAGTAAATATTTTGGAAATACTTGTCCCACTTTCTGGACAGAACCACGGATTATTGTACTTGGAAAATAGACAAGTTTTCGAAATAATAAGTCGACGTGTTGAGTACGTAGATCAGAATCCTCTAGATCGCTTACTTATACCAGGCATTATGAGATTCTTCGGCAAAGTGGCTTCTGTTCAGCCTCAAAAAGTAATTGTTGGATATCCGGCTATGTTAAATACATTTTTTATGAGCATTCTTTCTGGAGATGTATCAATATTACCAGCAGCGTTGGATACGTTTGGTAATAAATTTATCTTAATTAAGTAGAGATAAGAAATAATTAAAATATGTAATTTCTCCATTCCTAAACAAAAAAAATTTCTATAGCAAACTTGCACAAACCAATAAAGGAAAATTGCTTTTAGAAAAAGGCTACCCAGAACTGATTAAATCAACATTTGAAGAAATTGCTTCATATTTGAAAAACCTGTCATCAGATTTGAAAAACCGTGCTTTTAATACATTGGAACTGATATTCAGGACTGAAGAAATCAGTCAACCTAAAATAGAGTATGTAGCAACATTGAAAATCATTTGATATATTAGTTATCATCTGCTGCACTATAAATTTCAGGGAGTTACTTCACAAATGGTTTAAATATTTAGCGGATGGCAACAACATGCAATTTTTAATGGATTTCTGCCGCAACCCTTTTCCTGATATTAAAGTTGCATGCCTGAGTTTCATCAAGTCAGTTTGTATGCATAGTTGGGGCGTAGTGGCGCTAAGAAACACAGCCGGATTTGTAGAGTATCTACTTGATCGAAAAATTGAGTTTGATAAAGAAGCGAAATACCAGAAATTTGAACTTATACGTTTGTTGGCAGATAGCGATGATTTTGACGTACAAACAAACTTGCAATTGCGCACATATGTCAATGAAGGGCCATACTTTGTTCAAAGTATACTGGACATAGCAACAGAAGGCAGTTAATCAAGTTATGCATTTTTTAGTTGTAATAAATAAAATACATGAGTATAACTTTTATATGTATACCAATGGATAAAAAAAATTTTTAATGGGTTTTATACGTCAACTGGTATTTTAGTCGCCTCTTACGACAGACATACCTACCGCGGGTATATTCTAAGCCCCCTTACCTGATGTTATTCCTTGAAACCATATGGTACTAACTGTTGCATACTTTTCTGCGCCTTGATACTGTTTTAGAAATTTTTGGCGATGGAGTTTAAGCGTTAGCGAATGATGGAATTTGGGTGCTGAATCCAACATTATTTCTGAATAATTGTTTCATAACCTACGCAAGCCCTTAAACTTAAACAATTTTAAAGATGCTGAACAGGTTATAAATGTAGGGTTACATAGGTTTAAAAGGGGGACCGCAAATTATCTGTCTGACCACAGGCCCACAGATCGATGACAAAATAAACAGCTGTCTCCCTGATCTCTCCAGTTTCTTCGCCTAAGGAAACCTTACATTGTCACCGATTAAATCATCAGCGACCTTATTTAGAACATGGACGCGCCAAATGTCGACGTCGATAAATCTTGGGTGTGACGGTCGATCAGGATCTACGTTTTGGAGAGCATGCAGCCGCAATTGTACCGAAAATCCAGAGCCGTATAAAAATCCTCAAATCTCTTGCCGGCAGTACTTGGGGTAAAGATAAAGAAACGCTCATTACCACTTACAAAGCAATTGGCCAGGGTATTGCATGCTACGCGTCCCCGATATGATCGCCAAGCCTAAAGGCTATACAGTCCTGCCAAAATACCGCCCTCATAATCGCTACGGGCTGTCTTCTCATGTCCCCAGAACACCATCTATATAATGAGGCGAGAATACTCTCCATTAGGGAGAGAAATCAAATGGTAACCAATCAGTTTCTGTTGAATACCAAGAAACCTGGGCATCCCAACAGACATCTGATAGATGAGACTACATCGCCCGCCTAGGGGCTTAAGAGGTCATTTCCGTAAGCATTATGGGGAAATACGGCGTCTGGGAACACAGTCGTATGAAGCTAAAAGGCACAAGCAGGTCCTCAGTGAAATCCACAAACAGGCGTCGGACCTTTATGTCAGGAATTGCCCGGTGAATCCAGTACTTAAAGAATAATATACAAAGCTAGCAGAGGAGGAACGCACTCTCCCTAGGGAAACGCGCGTCACTCTAGTTCAACTTCGATCTGGGTACTGTAACATGTTTAACTCTTACCTATCCAGAATCAACCCCGACATACAAAATGTATGCCCCGCTTGCAATGTGTCCCCACATGACACCAACTATCTCTTTAATTGTAATGTGGAACCAACGCCTCTAACACCCCTTTCATTATGGTCCACCCCTGTTGAAACGGCAAGTTTCCTTGGACTCCCGTTAGAGGACATTGATGACAATTTGTGATTGGTCGCACCTATTTGATGGGGCGAAGCACTGCTACAAAAACAACAACATCAGGTTATAAATATATGATGCCCTATTCCAAGCCGTCAAGATAGGTATGTTGAACATTTAGAGTGAGATTTTTGATCTTCTACAGAAACTTTACTTATACTTTACAATTGCCTCTTCAGGGTAATTATTTACTTTAGCTCACATCTGCTAAAACTCGTCCAAAAATATTGGGAGAGGTGCCAAAACACAATTGAGAACTTCACCTACCCGTGGCGAAACCTATTTCATTAACAGCCGAGGCCCTGGCGAACCCAAGTTCGTTATGGATCTATTGGGTGGGAGGGCGGTATGGCCTAGAAAATTTCATGTGGTCGTACCAAATCGTGCCCTAGATGGTCCGGCTAGTACCTTAATGGTGCTTGTTACCGGATCTGCATCCGGCAAAGGACCATCAGCATTGATAACACTCCCCAAGGCCTTCGGGGATTGTCCTTATCGCTACAACAGCAACAACCCTTCTAATTATTCATGTAGTTTATTATAAAACCAGAGAGTCTCAAACTGCCTTCATGGTTTCTAAAAAAAAGGAATAGCACTTCGCAATTGTGTTGATTTTTCTTTCGTTAATCTTGTAAGATCAAAAAATTTGAGGCTCTTGTGGGTTTGTTTGTTTCGTTTTTAGGTATATCTCGGGCATAACTTACTTATATAAAGTTCAGGGCTCTTGATTATATAAAGTACTAGCAGGGTACCCGGCGTTGCTCGGGTTGGGCAGATACTAATCTAAATAAGAAGGTGTATTTTAACGCATTCCTTTCCGTTACTCAAAGTAAAGCAATCAGTATATGTGACCTGGAATCATGAAACGACCCTATTGTGCGAAAATACCGTTCTTCACTTTTTGAGTGATTATTATAGTAAAACGCTCTTTCCAATGAAACAAACCGCAGTTTTCTATCTTTCTTAGTGCATTTAAAGCTAAATCGGACCCTAAATGCGATTTTTTGAAATATTTCCATCTATGCGCCACCTATCGGAGCTTTTTTTTCTTATTATTGCATTGTCATCAAGTTCTGAACTATATTCCAAGTTTCAAGCTTGCAGCTTATCGGGAAGTTAATTAAATTTTAAATACAAAATTCGTTCGCAACGGCCAGCCGCTACACAGAGTCAAGCTAAACAAAAACTTTAAACGCGTTTTTCTCGAAAACTTGTTTTCGCACAATGGGGTCGTTTCATGATTCCAGGTCACATATCTTATAACTTTAAACGAGCAATTCTTGTTTGTTTGTATAGCCGAACGATCTCGGGAACGGCTCAACCGATTTAAATGAAATTTGGCACGGATATAATAGCAGTATTTTTTTTACACGCGTATACGTTCGTTTGCGCGTGAAAAAAAAACGCCTATCCTCGCTTAGATAATGCTTAGGAGACCCATCTAGCGGCTGTGGTTAAACAACTAGCTACAACAACAGGGTGTACCGAAAAGCGGAGACACAACCCTCTGTTGTATTTCTGTGTATAACATATAGCTGAATCAGTTGTGATAAATAGTGGACGCGCATAGAATATATAGAATTAGTGCAGAGGGTGAAACATAGACACATATTTCAGTTACATCTGAGTATAATGCGTATTGAAATTTAGTAGTACTAATTTTATGCGTAGCAATTTCACAGGTGTATTTAAAGTTTGTCGCTTAGCAGTCCATATAAAGTTTAAGCGTAAACGTATATAGATGAGAAAAAAAACACAGCTAATGTATCTATCACCTTCTAAGACTTTCCTACCTAGGTGCTTGCCACTCAGAATGTTTCACAAGGTTGCCACCTATTCGAAATAAAAAAAATGCATGAGATATGCCGATATGGGTATCAAACGAAAGGTATTTCCCTCCGCATTACAATAGGGAGATTTTTGAGTAGGGTTGCCACCTATTCGAAATAAAAAAAAATTGCATGAGATAAGCCGATATGGGTATCAAACGAAAGGTATTTCACTCCGCATTACAATAGGGACATTTTTGAGTAGGGTTGCCATTTAGAGTTGGGGTAGTTAGATGAAATAGTACTCTACTTACTCATATTCTATTAAAGCTTTAAAGGTAATTCCTTCGGGGGTTGAGTGAAAAACGGGCGAGGGAAACCTGCCGTTCCACTTTGGCGATGGCTGCGCTTAATAGCCGAAATAAAATATAAATTAATGATCGAAGTGTCCAAGACCGAAAAGAACGTCTTACTTATAACTAGTGCGTGAAAAAAAAATACTAAAAAGTTTTTTTATAAAGTGGACTTGTAAAAATAGTCGTATCTGACGCAAGTGACCGCAAGTTTACGGAACTGGCCACCGGTACACTCAAAACGGACCTGCAACAAGCTTTAAGGTAAGTGAAAAGTACAGTTTGTTTAAATAAAATAAAATATAAAATATAAAAATTGTATAAAATCTAAAATTTAATTATACCTAAAATTTGATAAAATATAAAATTTAATTATACCTAAAATTTTATAAAACCTAAAAGTTAATAAAATCTACAATTAAATTACCCTAAAATTTAATAAAGTTATAAAGTTAAATAAAATCTAAAAATTAATTAAACCTAAACTTTTTTCTAAAAACTAAAATTTATGAAAATCATAAAACTTAATAAAACCCTGAATTTAATAAATATAAAATTAAATTAAATCTAAAATTTACTTTAACTTAAAATTTCAATAAAACCCAAAATTCAGTAAAAAGCGAAAATGTTATAAAAGCTAAAATTAAGTAAAACCTAACATTGAATAAAATCAAAAAATTTAATAAAATTCTAAACTTTAATAAAAGCTTAAAATAAATAAATCCTAAAATTAAATTAAACCTAAAATTTAATATAACCTAAAATTAAATTAAATTAAAAATTTAATAAAAACCAAAAATTCGATGGAATATAAAATTTAATTAAACCTAAAATTTTATAAAACCCAAATTTAATAAAATCTCTAATTAAATTATCCTAAAATGTATAAAATCTAAAATTTAATAAAATCTACAATTTAATAAAATATAAAATGTAATAAAACCTAAAATTAAATAAAACGTAAAACCAAAGAAAACATTAGACAAATAAAACCCTAAGTAAATCAAGCGTTATAAAAATACTGCTATTTTATAAAATAAATTAAACTAAAAAAATAAAAAAATAGTATTGTTCATTTCTAAATAAATTAAATTATAACAACTGTCATACTAAAAATTAAATCAATAAATTAATTAATTAAATAATAAAAATATAAAATAATTAATGCGAGTAAATAAGACACACATTTACGTAGCCACATATACATACTTACACATTCAAATACAAATAAATAGAATTCTTAATAAGGTCTTATTATATTTCTATCACAGGTCCCCACCCGGCGGTGGTTATCCCTGGACCGCATCCACCCAAGAAGTTTGATGTTGATTTAATTGCGTTAAAGCCGACGGCAAATCCGCATAGAGGAAACATCGTAGATATTAAACAAAAAAAAACCTAGCGCAATGTTATTTTGAGCAGTCGGATGGAAAAGCAACCACTAATAAGCCAAAAAAGGAAAAAACACAAAGGCAGCGAAAACCACAACATCCACAGAGAGGGCAGACTGGCAGCGCTTTGCTTTTTTAATAACTTCTATATATTTTATTTATATGTGTATAATTTTTGTTATATGCGCGAGCGAATTTATTGTTTTTTGCGAGGAGAATTTAGTGTGGGGGGTAATTCCACGTTTGGGGTCTGATTTTATTTTTGCACTAAACTTTGGTGCATGTTTGTTCTTTTGATTTTTTCTTCATACATTTTTTTTACACAAATCGTTTGTGAACTCAAGCCGATAAATTTGAGTTTTGAGATAGCCTTTCCCTTACTTTTGGGGGAATTTTGAATTTAGATTTCTACTTCTTAGTTGCACCAACTTCTAGGCCTTGTAGCTTACCACAGCTCAAAAAAAAATAAAATAAGCGTTAAGGAACAAACCAACAACATAATTAAAAGTAGCTTTAAATCACAGTTTATATAAATATACATGTACACATATCGATACATAAATAGATATATATATATATATATATAAGTTAATATATATATATGCATTTTGTAAAGCACTTTTTTAAGCCAGAAGGCTCATTCCACTGGGCAAATATTTATAATTTGTTATCACGATCTACTTCACTACTATTTACTTCGTTAATCACTTACAATTATTATTTAAATGGTTCCGGAACCAAGTTAAATACATGTTTTTTGTCCCCGTATTAATTTGGCTACGGCGTTTCAGCCCATGACCGCGTGACTAAAAGCGTAAACTCATCCAAAGTAGCTCCTCTCTATAATATATCTCGCTAGGCATTGGAAGGCAGATCACTTTACTGTCTGTCCTTATCCATCGTTAGGTAAATACATAGGTGTTTTATTGTAACTTTTCAGCACGGCTCTCCGAGATGCGGCGCCTCATCGAGGGATAAAGCGGTAAGTGCAAGGCAATAATACACCACGTTTACCAATTTAGTACACGCAGTTTTTTTTGCGTGCCTTTGTATATTCTTTTGATTGGTTTGCTATTTGTTCTGCAACTGTTTGGGAAAGGGAGAGGAATGAGGTTGGATTGGGAGAAGCCTACAGCAGCGGCCGTGGCTATAGAACCACGTAAATGAACGGGCGATAGGAATCGCGAATATTAATATTCCTTTATATAATTCTATTTACACATTTTTTTGCGGTCATTTTTATATTTCTATATTGAAATTTAATGTTAACGTAGCAGTTTTTCTTTGAATTAAGGCACATTTTCAGATAGATTTTTTTTGTAACAATTGAGGTAGAAATTAGAAAAATACCTTTGAGCCATTTTAAGCATAAACTTGAAATTTGAGTTGAATTTTTCATTATATAATTTTAAAGGTTAAGGCACATAGGCGTAAGAACCATTAATTTGTTTTTTCTTTTTTTGATTTGTTTATTAACGGAAATATACATTACGAAATACGTTTATAACGTTTAAGAAAAAAAAATTTTTTATTTTTCGGAATTTTTTTTGGGTTAATGGGTTGAAAAGCCACTATGAATAGAAAGGATTCCCTTTTTGTTTGGTGTTGGCGTTGCGCAGGTGTGGAAGAGGGGACGTGGTATGTCGACTGACATGGACAAATGTGAGGGTAACTAGGGACTTCTTAGACTATTGACGGACGGACTAGTGCCAGGCTAAGGGGGCTTCGCTCGGGATAAGGAGTCATAGCGAAGCCCAAGGCTACATCTATATGTAGAAGAGGGAGGGTAGACTCCACCTGACCTGGACGGGCCTTCTCTTTCCTATCACCTTGCCTATTTCTCACCATATCTCTATATGAAAACACAGGAATGAATCCCTCTATTTTTGTTTACGGGACCTGTAGGCGAGGGCGGTGAAAAAGGCCCTCCCCCCCCCAACCGACGAGCTAGCCAGGGCTCGCAAGCATGTCTGCTTGCCACCGTTCCTTGCCACAAAAGGAGACAGTACCTTAACAGTATCTTCATGCGCCGAATAATTAATTTCAAACATTTTTTTAGTTATACACTATGAAAGTCTCACAATTTTATTACATTCCAAAAATTGTAAATTTCACGAATGACAACTATCAGTTAGTTTAATTAAATGTCAACTTACTTCCCTAAGCACTATCTGTTGGTAAGTAGTTAAATGGTTAGATGTCGTTTCAAATTGAACATATGCCTCTAGTGTTCGACGGTATCAAATTACCATGGTGAGATATCTTTTTGCTATGGTGAGAAATCTTTCTAATAGTAAACTGTGAGAAATTGCAATTATTCATTTCATATTTGCCAAAAATATGCATTTAAATATATTTTGCTAGAATTTGCCACGGTGCCTTGATATTGCATTTCAATTTATTAGCGTGTGTGAAATTAAGAAAATTAAGTCGAATCATGTGTAAGAGTTTTTTACGAAGATTTCTAACTTTAATGTTCTCCTTTCTTGCCCCTAAACTTTATTCACAGTTACATACATGCTACACAGCCATTAACACCGACACCTACAAGCTATCTATATAGACATTCACGCTTTCACAAGGGAAAATACTTTCCATGCATACATACTGTAACGAATTTACTGCAAATCCTCTTATTTGCCCTTCTGATAAGTTCGAATCACTAAACTGTTGAATAAATAACTCCAATATTTAATAATGCAATATGGCCTTTATTAAAGTACTTCACAATAAATAACTCTACTATTTTCAAATAATACTGCTATTGCTCGCTAGATAGCGTCTTAATCAAAAAATGATTATAGCGCCTCTACCGCTGGGTGCTTTTATACTCTGTGATTTCCTCGTGGCATCTTCTAGGCGCTTCCAGAATTTACTTAGTTGCCGCTATATAATTATAACTACAGATGCACGTATATAGCTTTTAATTATTTTATGTAGATACAAGTGACTATCTGCTTTATTGTTGTTGTGACTTCATTTACTTAGCATCAGACTAGGGATGTGAGTATCACTTAGTGTCACTCATATTCGTCACAATACATTCACACATTTTTCATTCAGTTCATTTTGCCGTTAGTGTTTGATATGTTTTTGAAATCTATTTTTAAGGAAATCAAATATTTGTAAGTAAAAATATGTACATATAAAAAAGTAAGAGTTTCATTAATGATGACATGTAGAACAAAGTATAACATATGCGACATACTCGAAGATTTCCGAGCAAAGCTCGGTCGCCCAGGTACTAAGATTTTATTGATCTTCTTCAAAATGTATCTCCCAATCTTTCTCATTCTTACCCTTTATAATTTTCTTATCTCTCCCTCTTCTTCTTTTACACCCTCTATCTCTCTCCTTCTTTTTTCTTTGATACCTCATTCCTCTAATATATCATTCTTTGCTTTATTTTTCAAATTTTATTATGTCACACACAATTCATACTGAAAATCTCAACAAAATATTTTAGCTGCACAATTTTTGTCTATCATCTCATACAGACTGCTAACGGTTTTATTTATCCTGACTTTACAGGCTTGCTGGCTGGCCGGCACGAATTTTGTAATTGAAATTTAAGTAACTTCCCTATAAGCTACAAGCAGGGCCGTGGAGAGAGGGGGCGGACAATTGACCTGGGCCAGGAAGGTTTTTGGGGGCCCGGCAATGCAAAGCAGATTTGACAGGATCAATAATCATTCATCTCAAAGCCATCCACTTAGCAAATTTGGGATGTGTTTCGCTGCCACATTTCAACTTCTGAACAAATTTCATGACTTGAAGATGGAAGTATTATTTCCTAACATCTGCATAACATTAAGAATATTTTGCACACTTCCAGTCAGTGTGGCTGAAGGAGAGCGTTCTTTTAGTCTATTGTCTCGCGTGAAAAATTTTTTACGTTCTACTATGAGCCAAAATCGCTTGACAAGCCTTGGAACATTGGCGTTGGAGTCCAGCCTTGCTCGCAGCATAAGTTTTGAATCGGTAATTTCCATATTCGCAGACCAAATAGCACGGAAGGTGTTCCTTGGCTGATTCAAACTCTTAAAATGTACATATTTAGAAAAAGTTAATGTCAGCAAATCAAACAATGAAATCTAACATTTCATTTATGTAAGTGCTCCAGTAAATCTTATTTTATATGAAATGAAACTGGCAATGTAAATTGAAAAATTTATGTATGTTATGTTATTTTTTTTACTGGATTGAGTTTATTTTTTAGGGGGCCCGTAAACGCGTTCCGTCCCAGGGGCCTGGCTCGGCTCTCTGCGGCCCAGGCTACAAGCTTGAAACTTGGAATATAGTTGAGAACCCAATGACAACGCAATAATAAGAAAAAAACTCCGGTAGGTGGCGCATGGATGGAAGTATTAAAAAAAATCGTATTTGTGGTCCGATTTGGCTCATATTTAGAACACATAATACATACAAGAATAGAAAGAGACCTATGAAAAAAACGCCGCTAGGTTGCGCAAAGATCGAGATATTCAAAAAAATCGTATTTGGGGTCCGATTTGGCTCATATTTGGAACACATATTTCATACGGGAATAGAAATCGCTTCGTGAAACTTCACTTCGTTTCTGAAGTGCATAGGGGGAGACGTCGTCACTCTGGGAGTAAGTGACGGGTGACTACGCCTGGGTTGTGGAAGGCCAGAACGCGATTGCTGTTGTGGCCCTGGACTAGACGTTTTTGAGTAAGCATTGGGGTACCCGGTCTAGCCCAGAACAACCTGTCCGATGCAACCATCCCTTACACGAGACACACTGACAAGAGTATGACCGTCCTAAAAAGATTCTTTTCCGGCAGATGCAGCAAAACCATTTCTCAGGACAGGGGTCAGGAGACGGACTCGGATTGGCTTCGATACCTTCCCGGAGTAAGAGAATATGGAGCAGTCGCGCTGCAAGGAGCTGCTGTGAGGATGACAATTTGTGGGAGGGACGCAACAAATTAAATGGGGTTACATTGAAATGGCAGTCCTTGGGTGGGAAAAATCCCGAGTCGCTCCGGTACATAGAACCGTCGGCCTTGGGAAGCGGGGCTTAAAAGGTCATCTCCGTAAGCATTATGAGGAAATACGGCATCTGAGAACACAGTCGTATGAAGCTAACAGGCACAAGCAGGTCCTCAGTGAAATCCACTGTTACGGTCTGCTGTTATGGTCTACGGTTACGGTCCACTTGGGAGCGTTTTCGTGCGAAACACCTAGTGACTGGGGATGGGGCGAAAGTTGCGACACAAAAGTATCGAAACAAAGAAAAGAAAAATTCGGCGATCACTAGCGAAAAAAAGCCATGAGTTTCCGGCCGCAAGTAAAACGAAGACGTGGAAAAATTTAGAAAAAAAGCAGCAAAAACGATAGCCACGTTTTTCCGGCCGGGAAAAAAAGCAAGAGTTTTGCCCAGTTAATCGGAAAAATTTTATAAAACAAAAAGCCTAATTTTTGGCGGCCCTGCGATTATACAAAAGGATCGTGTAACATCTATTGGCACAACGTCTACAGCAAAGGCGTCAAGCACCGATACTGCTTCAGTAACTTTATGGCTCACATCAACTGCGCATCCCCAACTATACTCAACTAATCGCAAAACACCCTCGCCGGCTGTGCACGTATTCAAGTAAATGCCCAGAAACTAGGAAGAGTCGATAGCGCAAAGTCCATTCCGACAAACCTCTTTTCTACTCGTCTATTTTGGGTGGTAATAAACATTACAACGGTTGTGTTGTGTTGGCACAAACTCAACGTATAGAATATCCAGTTGAAGTAGGTCGGCGTTTCACAGTCACACCTAGTGAGGAAAGTACTAGTGATTCCGATTCGGATTCAGACGGCACTAAACTAATTGTGATGAGAACCCTTGTTATCCGCAAATAAACCCCTTTCTCTACGTCTACGAAGTACACTACCACCTTTGGAACAGCGTCCGGCACCATCTCCGCCTCCAGGGCCAGCAGTACGCTGCAGCGTAATACAACGAACGCCCAATTAGCACCAAGTCATACAGGTCGTAAAAGTCAACACGAAGTTTTATTGCCACCAGGTTCACTCGATCACCTCGGACCAGAGCGCAACAACCACCAACAGTACCAACACAGCGCGCCCAAGACCGCGCACCACAACCAACAACAGCGTCAATTTCACCAGCAAAATCAACATCACCAGTAACCACGCCGGCAGAGGCCCACGGTACGTACTCTGGCGGCCATGTAAGTACCAGCCATGTAGAACTTCAAAATAATTACCCTACAAAAAAATTTTGGTCATAAAACTTACCCACACCCATGCAAATGTGACTAGGAATATAACCTATGACTGTATAATAGCTAGTCAAATGACGTGGAATGACGAGAGCGTTTTTGCAGGGTAGTTAAAGAAACTTCTAAGTGGTACTTAGAGGGTTTTATACAGTCCGGTTGAACCATTTAACAAGGGTCGATTTTTCCCGTCAAATTTTATTATTGAATACTTGAAATTGTTAGCTTTACAACAAAGGGCATACATTTTTTATATCATTTTAATAATATATTTTGTTGCTTTAAAATGATTGAAGTTAGCTCTATAAATTTTATTCATAATAAGCCGTCTTCATCACGTGAAACGTTTTAGCGATCCATTTTTGGAGCTCAACCATAAATTGTTAGAAAAAAAAATTTGCGACCGCAGCCATTGGTCGATTATGCACGAATTGGCTAAAAGATTTAAACTTTTTTTCTTATGTCATACAAATACGATATATATATATATATATATATATATATATATATACATATGAATCAATATTGCTAGCAATATCGTTCGAACAACCAGAAGAAAATAATATACGTGCATATAATACATAGTACTATCACAATTTCATCTTTATTGCTTTTATAACAAATTTTCTTAGTACATATTACATATTATTCTCATTATACTATGCCATTATACCAAATTGATATTTTGTGACACTCAAAAGTAAGTTCTACCACAACCACATAATAATTTTGTAAGAGAGCCCCCAAATATCGAAATTTGTATCCAAACTTTATAGTCCTAAAATATGTTTTGTGAATGTGAATGAAAAAGAAAAAAATTCAACCAAATTCTTACTTTGTAGGTAGTATATTTACAATACATAAGTACATTTAATTACATATTTTTCTCACACATAGCGTTTATAACGATTAAAAAAAAAGAGAAGACATAAATAATTGTATAATTTAAAATATTACGAGCAAAAGTAAGAGAAAAGAAAAGAACCCCCAACAGAACGAGCTTAGTCAGACTTAAGTATTCATATTAGATTTCGTTTCGATTTCGGCCCAATAAAGTGTGATCTGTTGGATCATTTTTTTTTCTCTCACTTTATACACCACACACACTTACCTACATTTTCATAGCGTAATTAGCTATTCGTATTTCAACAATGCTGTAGCCCCGGTTAAGAAACCTGCATTATCTTATTTTTTTTTGTTGCTTACATACGTTAATAGAAATGAATTATAAATAAATTAGTATTTAAAATGGGAATGCTGGCGTCGCCATTTATTTAGAAGGCACGTAGGGTCTACAGCCGACAATGACTAGCCGCTGTGCACCACAACATCATGCCGACCGCCTTCCTTACTGCTTCCACTGTAAATGCGTTTCCATAGCACCACACAAACAGGCGCCGGACCTTTATGTCAGGAATTTCCCGGTGAATCTAGTACTTAAAGAAATAATATCCAAAACTAGCAGAGGAGGAACGCACCCTCCATAGGGAAACGCGCGTCACTCTAGCTCAACTTCGATCTGGGTACTGTAACATGTTTAACTCTTACCTATCCAGAATCAACTCCGATATTCAAAATGTATGCCCTGCTTGCAATGTGTCTCCACATGACAATAACCATCTCTTCAATTGTATTGTGGAACCAAAGCCTCTAAACCCCTCTCCTTAAGATCCACCCCTGTTGAAACGGCAAGTTTCCTTGGACTCCCGTTAGAGGACATTGATGACAATTTGTGATTGGTCGCACCTATTTGATGGGGCGAAGCACTGCTACAAAAACAACAACATCAGGTTATAAGTATATGATGCCCTATTCCAAGCAGTCAAGATAGGTATGTTGAACATGTAGAGTGAGATTTTTGATCTTCTACAGAAACTTTACTTATACTTTACAATTGCCTCTTCAGGGTAATTATTTACTTTAGCTCACATCTACCTATTCATTAACAGCCGAGGCCCTGGCGAACCAAGTTCGTTATGGATCTATTGGGTGGGAGGGCGGTATGGCCTAGAAAATTTCATGTGGTCGTACCAAATCGTGCCCTAGATGGTCCGGC
>JARSSU010027890.1:0-15593 GCA_029619165.1 Eurosta solidaginis
TTATGCTAATTTTGAGATATTTTCTCAATGTCGCTTCACTACAAGATCTAGGTTTTACATTTAAATTTTGTAACGTAGCGTTACAATAATATCACCCCCCTGTATTTCCTTATTCACTTAAACCTGAACCTCCCTGTACTTATTTTTCTATAGCATAGCCAACAACCACTATGGTAAATAACCGCAAGCTACCAATGACTGATAGCAAACCAATGGTGTCTTCCGTCAACACAAGAAAATCACAAGAAAATCACAATAATGGTGTATTGGTTTCTCAACCAGTTTGCGGCAGCACCCATATAAAAAGCAAATTTGCATTTTTGCAATTCAGTCCTCACAGGTGAGCCAGCGTGAGTGGTTGTCTTTTTAAAGACAAAATAACCACTCCGGCTAGCTAGCAGAGGAGCGCTGTCATGGCGCGGCTCACCCTCCATCAGAGCTGGACGACTTTTCCTTCCGTCGCCCACCTTGGTGTTTGAGCGGCCCGCTGCCTCAATGACCAAATACCCCCTTCCCCCTCAGCTCGGACTGCGTGGCAGGGACGCCGTCATGGCCCGGGTCACCCTCCACCAGGGCTGGACGACGCGAGTGGTGTCTTCGGACTACTTTTCCCTCCGTCGCCCACCTTGGTGCTTGAGCGGCCCGCCGGCTCAATGACCAGCCACCCCTTCCCCCTTCAGCTCAGGCTGAACGGCAGGTGCGCCGTCATGGTGCGGGTCACCCTCCATCTGGGCTGGACGAAGCGAGTGGTGTCTTCGGACTACTTTTCCCTCCGCCGCCCACCCTGATGTTGATCGGCCCGCTGCCTCTATGACCCAAAGCACCCCTCACCCTCAGCTCAGGTTTAATAGGCTTGCCGGAGCGGTGGGACCACTCCCACTAGTTAGCTAAGGAGAAGAGGGTGCGGCCGTGGCGCGAGTCACCCCTTGCTGCACCAGGACGACGAGAGTGGTGTCTTCGGGCTACTTTTCCTTCCGTCGCTCTGGTCTGGTAAGGAATGCTCGCTGCCCGCTGCCCGCACCACCGCACGACCCCTCTCCATAGCTCTGGTTTCAGCCGTGAGCCGATGCGTGCGCACAGGGGCTACCGCTGTGCCGTTAAGGTGCACTTCCTCTCCGCGCACGGATCCACCCACGGTGTCTCGGCTGGTACAGCCCCGTCCTCTTACGCACCTTCTATTAGCGTGCAATTAGAGAGGCTGGGGTGTCCACCGGCGAAACCAGCACTAACCCGAGTCCTCACAGTCTCTTCCCCAGGTGACCGACCCCGCGGACTATCAATCCGGCCGAATACTACCGATCAATCCAATACCGTCAACCGACCTCGCTCGGAAGGAACGAGCAGCCGCTGTCCAGGCAAACACCATCGCTAGCCTACTTCCCCTCTCACCACGGCCCTGGTACGCGCTCCGGAGCCCACCGCCGCTGCCGTCGCTTCATCACTTCACCTACAGACTCTACCGCCTTTTTGTATATGGCTGCGGACCTCTCCTCTTCGCATTCTACGACTTTGATGCTACCCTGGAACCACCATGCGTCCTTGCATACCGGTGGCGGTCCAGGATTGCGCATAAGCACGTCCAGGGTGATATTCGACAGCTCGTTTTTCACCCATTTCCATTGTTCTTTCTTTATTGCGCCGTCTTCCTGATTGTCTTCAAGGACCCCTAGCAGGATTTTATCCTTGATCACTTCTGCATAGAGCGCCCATGCATCTTCGGCTTCTTTGGTTTGGTAGGCACTACTTTCGCCGAACTTGCCCTTTTGGTTACCACTTGTGGCCCCTTTCTTCTGCCAGACGAAATTCGGGTATCACCTATTTCGCCCATTCAATATCTGCCAGTATTACTCTTACGCTGTCGCTTTCCGCTCTACTCTCGAGGCCTGGCATACATGCGGATCTGGTTAGGATCCTTGCAGCCGCTCTCCTGTGCTTGTATCCAACTTCACTGGGATTTGGCCGCTCGCTAGGCTTCGTGAAGGGCGTGGGTGTAGGGGGTGTACCCCGCGGGGCCTGCCACCAGCTTCAACTGAGCTGCATTCTGAAACCTGCTGCGTCTCTGATAGTACCAGGAGTATCCCGGAGAACATCCCTTTGCCCTGGCTCACTGCCGAAAGTTTTGTTGTGGAGAGGGTTCTTACCCGGCATCGCCACTGGTCCTGAACCATCCCCTTTTTAGCCATATTCTGGCGGATATAATGAACCTGCACCGCACTGGTCACCGTTGTGGTGGGCAGAAGCCCTCCCGGCCTTTGAAGAGCCCGGTCTCTTTTTGTTTTCTTATATTCTTATTATATTCGTTCATGTTCCCACGAGTGGAGAAGAAAAGGAACGTACACTCGTGCAGAGATCCGAAAAACCCGTGTAAGTTCTTCATACAACCTGGTGCGACCTGGTGCCAGAAGGGTTCCGTTCGCGACAGGGCTATTTGGGGGCCCCCAGCCCGGCTGATCCTAGGCACGGAAATGCATAACGCCTTGATCCAGCCCCCGAGAAGGAAAGGAAACAGGAAAGAAAAAGAAAAAGTAAAAGAAATAGAGAGACATCGCACAGGCTCAATAGTGTAGTGTCCATTTCCAGTGGCACCCTTGTGGAGGGTTCAGTGGGGGATTTACGCCAACCGAACTCATCTTGTATTGGTATAAAAAATGGCCGAAATCCGACTACTTTCCCAATTTTTCGATATGGAAAATTACGAAAAATGTAAAAATGTCATAATTTTATACCAAATACGAAAAAAGGGATGAAACATGGTAATTGGATTGGTTTATTGACGCAAAATATAACTTTAGAAAAAACTTTGTAAAATGGGTGTGACATCTACCATATTAAGTAGAAGAAAATGCGAAATCAAAAGCCCTTGGAATCTTGGCAGAAATACTATTCGTGCTATTACATATATAAATAAATTAGCGGTACCCGACAAAAGATGTTCCGGGTCACCCTGGTCCACAATTTGGTGGATATCTCGAAAACGCCTTCACATATACAACTACCACCACTCCTTTTTTAAACCCTCATTAATACCTTTTATTTAATACCTATATCGTACAAGCACATTATAGAGTCACCCCTGGTCCACCTTTATGGCGATATCTCGAAAAGGCGTCCACCTATAGAACTAAGGTCCACGCCCTTTTAAAATACTCAATAACATCTTTCATTTGATACCCATATCGTACAAACAAATTCTAAAGTCACCCCTGGTCCACCTTTATGGCGATATCTCGAAAAGGCTTCCACCTATAGAACTAAGGCCCACTCCCATTTAAAATACTCATTAACATCTTTCATATGATACCCATATCGTACAAACAAATTCTAGAGTCACCCCTGGTCCACCTTTATGGCGATATCTCGAAAAGGCATCCACACATAGAAATAAGGCACACTCCCTTTTAAAATACTCATTAACACCTTTCGTTTGATACCCATATTGCACAAACGCATTCTGCCTGATTCACCTTTATGGCGATATCTCGAAAAGGCTTCCACCTATAGAACTAAGGTCCACGCCCTTTTAAAATACTCAATAACATCTTTCATTTGACATCCATATCGTACAAACAAGTTCTAGAGTCACCCCTGGTCCACCTTTATGGCGATATCTCGAAAAGGCATCCACACATAGAAATAAGGCACACTCCCTTTTAAAATACTCATTATCACCTTTCGTTTGATACCCATATTGTACAAACGCATTCTACCTGGTTCACCTTTATGGCGATATCTAGAAAAAGCTTCCACCTATAGAACTAAGGCCCACTCCCTTTTAAAATACTCATTAACATCTTTCATATGATACCCATATCGTACAAACAAATTCTAGAGTCACCCCTGGTCCACCTTTATGGAGATATCTCGAAAAGGCGTCCACCTATAGAACTAAGGCCCACGCCCTTTTAAAATACTCAATAACGTCTTTCATTTGATACCCATATCGTACAAACAAATTCTAGAGTCACCCCTGGTCCACGTTTATGGCGATATCTCGAAAAGGTGTCCACCTATAGAACTAAGGGCCACTCTCTTTTAAAATACTCATTAACACCCTTCACTTGATATCCATATCGTACAAACAAATTCTAGAGTCTCCCCTGGTCCACCTTTATGGAGGTATCCCTAAATGGCGTCCACCTATAGAACTATGGCCCACTCCCTCTTAAAATACTCTTTTATACCTTGCATTTGATACAAGTGTCATACAAACACATTCCAGGGTTACCCTAGGTTCATTTTTCTACATGATGATTTTCCCTTATTTTGTCTCCATAGCTCTCAGCTGAGTATGTAATGTTCGGTTACACCAGAACTTAGCCTTTCTTACTTGTTTTTACCTAATAATTGTCTAACATCATTTGAGAACAAAGGCTTATGAAAGTACTTGAGGTAGAATTTGTCTTTGAAGAATTTTTGCAAAATTTATTTCTTATTTAAATTTTGTTATACAAAGAGACTCAATGAATATACATTCATATATGAATATACATTTTTTTTGCATCATAATAACTTTTATTTTCTTTATTTCACATAATATATAAGAAATAACACAGTACTACAGTGATTTTGCACCTTTAAAGTGACCTAGTGTACGTTGTAGGCCTTGACGAGTACATCATGATAATGTGTTTCAAAATTGTCCAACACCCCCAAATTTTCACGAAATTGTCTAAAAACCATTTTTCGTCTACTGCGCGCACTCTAACAATCATAACGTCGTCATGTTTTAACCGATTTTCGGTCGCTTTACGGTTTTGGAAAGAAGAAGATTCAAGCTTTAAGCTGATATACATTTGTTTATACTTTATACAAAAAAATTGGGACATTTTCCAAAAGTTATCTAAGATTTACCATTTTTCCCCGTTTTTCACAGTTAGACGTGTTTTTATGTATCGTATCATAAATAAAATATTTTTTTACATTTATTCTCAAAGAGTGATACAGCTGTCAGATCTAGAAGCAGCAAGTGGCTTAAGTCCTAGGAAGCTTCTAGTATTTGCCAAGAGGACGGAGTTATTTTATAACATAGGTCCTGGTTTTTGATAGGGTTTTTCAGTTTGGTCGTTAAAACAAACTTCTGGTAACACCACGGACTCAATCAGTCTATGTGAGGTCCTCATGGACCGGCCAGTTCAACCTACCTATTCTCAAAGAACTATTTATCCAGAGAAAGAAAAGTCTTGGTTTATCAAAATCGGTTGATAAGTGTTTAAGTTAAGACGCTTATTGTAAACAAGAAAATTAATGAAAAAATTCTATCAATGGTCTGTACCTTGTTAGTTGCTGTGAATCACATGTATAAATTGAACATATTTTCATACCTTCCTTTATTTATGCGTCACTTAATTTTGGAAACACTGCTTTCAATAGCAAAAAAAGGCTAGCTGAGGTGTAGCGGTGGCAAAATAACTTTATCTTTCTGAACGAGTGGAATGTTAACGACGTTTTTTTTTCTTCCTATTTCTAGTGTTTTCCTACAAGGCCATTCACTGATTTTGAAATTATCTTTTCCTCGACTGTCCCATTCGCACAGATAACAAGGATATTTTGTGAATCCTCTTTGCATTCCGAAATGAATTGTCAGAACTTTCAAATCACAAACAATTGGCCATTGATTGTTGGCATAATCTATGGAGTGTAAAATTTTCTTCATTGTCACATAGGTTTCTTTCATATTGGTAGCGTATGCTATTGGAGCTGATGGAAATTGATACTCGTTATGCAGTAGGACAGCTTTCAAACCTAATGAATTGACAGATCAAAAAAAATTTACGTAGGTAAACTTTTTTTCAGTTGTAAAGACGTTTTCGATAAAACACTTACTTTTGCACGAACCGCCCAAAACTAAGCTCCACTCTTGATTGGTGTTCGTGATCAAGACAAAAAAATATCTCATCTATATCTGAACAATAAACAAGTTCATTGTTGACGTCGTCAGCTCGGAATATTTTTTTCGAAGGACGAAGGTTGTCCTCCCTCTGAAGTGTAGCCTTAAAGTTCTTTTCCACAATATTCCACTGTTTCAGAACCCAAAATTTCTGTGTGCCTCCAAGGCAATCCTAAATCACCCACAAGTTCACG
Organism: Eurosta solidaginis; assembly: GCA_029619165.1. NCBI lineage: Eukaryota > Metazoa > Arthropoda > Insecta > Diptera > Tephritidae > Eurosta > Eurosta solidaginis. The sequence continues at coordinate 6,082 of JARSSU010027890.1, forward strand.
AAAATCTTCATTTGAGACTAAATGACGTTCCGTTGTTAGAACCCCCTTCAGAATTTTCTTCTTCAAATTCCAATGCATTTTCGATTCAAGAGGTGCAACAAGATTATTCGTTTTTTCTTCTCTTATTGGGCGAGAATGAATGTAAAAAAAATATTTTTTTTTATGATACGTTTCATAAAAAAGATGTCAAACTGTAAACAACGGGAAAAAATGGTAAATGGAAAATGTCCAAATTTTTTTGTATGAAGTATAAATAAAGATATATCAACTTAAAGCTTAAACCGTAAAGCTATAGAAAATCGCTTAAAACATGACGACGTTATGATTGTTAGAGTGCGCACAGTAGGCGAAAAACGGTTTTTAGACAATGGCCCCTATTATGAGCATTTTTCGATCTTCGAACTTCGCTGGCTGTCGAACATCGAAAATCGAATTTGAAATTGGTATTATGACATCCAATCTCTGTCGAAGTTTTCGTTGTGTATCTAATTTTGAAAGGAATAGAAATTTGTTGTCGACGCTGTATCGAATTAGAAGAAAATTGTTTGAAACGTAAGATTTTTGTGTTTATCTTCAACTTTTTTGCTACCTAATAGTAATTTCAAACTATTTGTATTAATCGTATAAAGTGTATGATGCTTTATTTTTATTGAAATTTATATCCACACAAAAATTATCTAAAAGAAAATGCTATATTTTCATAGAAACTTATGTCAAAACGCTGCAACTAAATGTAAAACCTATTTTATTTTAACTATGACTGTGCGCCATTAAAATTACACAGTTCAAAGTAACATAATAACAAAGTTAAATAAAAACAAGTAAGGAAGGCTAAGTTCGGGTGTAACCGAACATTACATAATCAGTTGAGATCTATGGAGACAAAATAAGGGAAAATCATCATGTAGGAAAATGAACCTAGGGTAACCCTGGAATGTGTTTGTATGACATTTGTATCAAATGGAAGGTATTAAAGAGTATTTTAAGAGGGAGTGGGCCATAGTTCTATAGGTGGACGCCATTTAGGGATACCGCCATAAAGGTGACCAGGGCTGACTCTAGAATTTGTATGTACGACATGGGTATCAAATGAAGGTGTTAATGAGTATTTTAAAAGGGAGTGGGCCTTAGTTCTATAGGTGGACGCCTTTTCGAGATATCGCCATAAAGGTGGACCAGGGGTGACTCTAGAATTTGTTTGTACGATATAGGGTATCAATGAAAGGTGTTAATGAGTATTTAAAAAGGGCGTGGGCCTTAGTTCTATGCGTGGACGCCTTTTCGAGATATCGCCATAAATGTGGACCTGGGGTGACTCTATAATGTGTTTGTACGATATGGGTATCAAATTAAAGGCATTAATGAGGGTTTTTAAAGGGAGTGGTGGTAGTTGTATATGTGAAGGCGTTTTCGAGATATCGACCAAAATGTGGACCAGGGTGACCCAGAACATCATCTGTCGGGTACGGTTAATTTATTTATATATGTAATAACACGAACAGTATTCCTGCAAAGATTCCAAGGGCTTTTGATTTCGACCTGCAGAACTTTTTCATTTTCTTCTACTTAATATGGTAGGTGTCACACCCATTTTGCAAAGTTTTTTTCTAAAGTTATATTTTGCGTCAATAAACTAATCCAATTACCATGTTTCATCCCTTTTTTCGTATTTGGTATATGATTATGGCATTTTTTCATTTTTCGTAATTTTGGATATCGAAAAAGTGGGTGTGGTCATAGTCGAATTTCGGCCATTTTTTATACCAAGATAAGTGAGTTGAGACTGTGTATAAAAACTGAGCGTGGCTTCAGCCGATTTCGCCCTTTTTCACAGAAAACAGTCATCGTCCCAGAAGCCAAGCCTCTGCCAAATTTCACAAGGATTGGTAAATTTTTGTTCGACTTATGGCATTAAAAGTATCCTAGACAAATTAAATGACAAAGGACGGAGCCACGCCCATTTTGAAATTTTCTTTTATTTTTCTATTTTGTTGCACCATATCATTACTGGAGTTGAATGTTGACATAATTTAGATATTACCTTTCTTTAAAAATTTGACTTTAAAAATTTTTTTTAAAAAGTGGACGTGGTCGTTCTCCGATTTCGCTAATTTTTATTAAGCCAAATTTCATCATGATATCTTCAACGACTGCCAAATTACAACTTGCAAAACTTCTAAATTACTTACTTACTTACTTAATTGGCGCTTAACCGTCTAAATGGTTATGGCCGTCCAACAAGGCGCGCCAGTCGCTCCTTCGCTCCGCCAACCGGCGCCAATTGGTCACACCAAGGGAGTTTAAATCGTTTTCCACCTGGTCCTTCCAACGGAGTGGGGGCCGCCCTCTACCTCTGCTTCCATAGGCGGGTTCCGATAGAAACACTTTTCTTGGCCGGAGCATCATCTTTCATTCGCATAACTTGGCCTAGCCAGCGCAGCCGCTGCGTTTTAATTCGCTGAACTATGTTGATGTCTGCGTATAGCTCGTACAGCTCATCATTAAATCTTCTTCGGTACTTGCCATCGCCAATGCGTAAAGGTCCATAAATCTTTCGAAGAACTTTTCTCTCGAACACTCCCAAAGCCGCTTCATCTGCTGTTGTCATGGTCCATGCTCTGCCCCATATAGCAGGACGGGTACGATAAGTGACTTGTAGAGTATGATTTTCGTTCGCCGAGAGAGGACTTTACTTTTCAATTGCCTACCTAGACCAAAGTAACATTTATTGGCGAGACTCATTCTTCGCTGGATTTCAGTGCTGATGTTGTTGCTAGTGTTGATGCTGGTTCCCAAATAACGAAGTCTTTTACTATTTCGAAATTATGGCTGCCAACAGGAGCGTGGTTGCCAAGGCGCATATGCGCTGACTCTTTGCTCGATGACAGCAGGTACTTCGTTTTGTCCTCATTCATTATCAAACCCATCTTAACCGCCTCTTTTCCAGTTTGGAGTAAGCAGAACCAACAGTTGGACAACTTCTAAGTTACCTTCTTTTAAAAGTGGGCGGTGCCACGCCCATTTTCCAAAATTTTACTAATTTTCTATTCTGCGTCATAAGTTCAAACTCACCTACCAAGTTTCATCGCTTTATCCGTGTTTGGTAATGAATTATCACACTTTTCAATTTTTCGATATCGAAAAAGTGGGCGTGGTTATAGTCCGATATCGTTCATTTTAAATAGCGATCTGAGATGAGTGCCCAGGAACCTACATACCAAATTTCACCAAGATGTCCTCAAAATTTACTCAAGTTATCGTGTTAACGGACGGACGGACGGACGGACATGGCTCCATCAAATTTATTTTCGATACTGACGATTTTGATATATGAAAGTCTATATCTATCTCGATTCCTTAATACCTGTAGAACAAACCGTTATCCAATCAAGTTAATATTTATATGAGTTAAAAGGGGATTGCCGAAAAGGCTTTGAAGAGATTTACAAGGTATAATCAAAACAGCTGTCGCCTTGTCCGTCCTGATGTCACGTTGCTTAATTTTTTCCCAAATTATTAAATAAAAAAGTTAATATACTCTGTGAGCTCTGCTCAACTGAGTATAATGAGTCAATATATTTTAAGAACCCTACATGTAAGTCCAAGGTGAATACCAAAGAACTGCTTGGGAAGACTGATTTCAAAAATTGGACAAAATCCGTTTTAACAAAACCATCTTGCAGAAAGGATCAGTGGAAAAAATGTCGAGTGCATTCTCGTACCCGATGTTCAGTTGAGACAATCCCTAGCGCAAAACCTGAGAATTGTTGCCAATTTCAAAACGTTTGGAATAGACTTGCTCCTGTGCATGTCGTGCAGCCATTCATCTTTACTGGCCATAGCAAGTACCAGTGAACGTCTCTATGGTCATTATAGACTATTAGTTTTTAACACATGTAACAACTGTTTAGAAAGTTACAATATAGAAGCTAATACTACGCGTTGTGTGAAATCATTGCAGCGTTTTATAATTCTGCTCGTTAGTTCAGTACTTAGGCCTTTCTTCATAATAAATATTTTGCTTTTATTTATTTGACGATGGTGGAATTCCTTATCCTGAACGGTTGATACTTATCGAAGTATCGAGCTCATAACATTAGTTATTCTTGATCGATATGTGTACAGATAATACGAATGAAATTTGTTCGTCAGCTCTTTCGACCACAGTCGAAGATCGACTTTGTCTCATAATAGGCGGCCAATATCTGAAAATTTAGTGGGGTGTTGGACAATTATTGAAACACATTGTCATAGATGTCACGGTCAAGCCTATAAAGTCACATTAGTCACTTGAAAAGTGACTTGTGAAATATCTATGTCGCACTGTGTAAATTAACACTAACAAATCACTGAGATGTAAATATTAAAATAGAAAAATTAAGAAATCGAATTAAATATTAAGGATCTCAGAGTTTGCTGCATCTTGTTGGAAACGCCGACATAGCACACAGTATAAGCTCGGATGCTATCAATGAACGCTTTTGCGATCTTCTACTTTTTCTTCCATGTCTTTATTGAGCAAATCTACTGTTTTGCTAAACAGGCGCGTAATTCTAATGGTGCTTAATTGCAAAGCCTAAGCAAATGCCATACTGTATCTTAAAAACAGTTTATACAAGCTTTCAATGCAATGATGACTTAGACATTTGAACGAAAATCACTGAAATTCTCTCGTGGAAATCTGTGTTTTTTTACACATGGAATATACAGCACAAGTATCATATTTAACGAGAAGATAAAAGCATACCAATAAATAAGAATTATAATACAATGATGAAACTTAAAAAGTCAATATACCACATACAAGAAACATATGCAAATTTTTTTGGACTATAAAAAAAAAAATTATCTACTCATGTTGTTGCAAAATTGTAACAGCTCCAATATTCCATATTACATGAAATGGATAGAGACAAAGCAAATAGTTAGAGAATAAGTGAAAATGCCAGATTGTTTTTATAATTAATGACTTTGAGGAGGTTATTCGTTAAATGGATGTAGGAACTGTTGTTTTGTAATTACGTTTCTCTTACGTCTAATATAGAGTAATGTCGAACCAAGTTTTAACGGATACAGATGCATTTATAAAGACTCATAAAACACAAAATAGACAGAACGAAAAAAAGTTTAACATCGATTTTTTTATGACAATATATCAATTCATAAAGCCCAAGGCCCGAAAAAAATCCTTTCTCTACTTTATCTTCAAGGATATTAATTTGATGAATGTTTTTCAATTCCTAGTACTATAAATATTGTATTGGCAGCAGGGTCCGGATGAGAAAGGTGGGCCCTGGGTAGGTGTTGACAATAAGGCTAAGCTTGACACCGCAGAAAAAATCAAGTCATCAGTAAATTAACAAATTGTGTTTTCAAAAACTGAAACATTAATTCAAGCAAGCTATGCATACATGATTACGTACGTGTCGTAGGCAATTAAAAACAGACAGGCTGGAGCAGTTGTCATCTATCTTTTCACCGCCTGCGATTAACACTAATGCGATTTGAGCCGTTGCGAAACAAAGCACGCCAGTTGTCTTTATCTCGCGATAACGGCACGCCCCCCCAATTGGGAGTACTAAGGCTGTCAATCTACTAGTTTTACCTACCTCCTCACAACCGAGTAAGGCTCTCCTGCTCTGCTACAAAGACGGATGCCGATAGAGTACTTCCTCAGCCGGAGTGGACTCATCCCTTCGCATAAATATACCAAGGCAGCGCAGCCTTTAGGCTTTCATTTTCTTGCACTAATTCACGCCTGCGTACAGCTACGCAGCTCATCGTATATCTCCTTCTATCGCACCTCGCTATCAAGGCACAGAACATTAATTCTTCCGGAAAACTATTTTCTACGAACAACTCGCAGAGGCCACCCCATTGTCATCCGTCTCCATCACAAGAACTTCGCAGCAGATAGATTAACGCCGATATGATGTCGTAGCTTTATGAGCTATATTTACTCGTCGAGTTGAGAACTTCTCTTTCACAATGCCCACTCAGTCCATATTTTACACAACGTGACTTCAGGACTCTCACTAGAGGTAGACACTTTGTCGTGTGAGAAGGTGTATGCGAGGGCTTAAGCCGAACTTCAAGCGCCCGCCATGATGGCGACGTGGTTTAGATGCATCTACCCTGTTTGCTTTATAGGAAGGCCCGGCGGATGTCGGTGACAGCAAAGAACTAGCTCAACCCCCCGAATCAATGTGTGATGAGACTGACCGTTGCCTATTAAATTTGCAGCCACGGGATAAAGTATAAATATATTGTCTTATTTATAATCTGCATTTTTTAATAATTATTCGAGTTCATACTTCACAATATTTCAACAATCATTGTGTTTTTGCATATTATACTACAATACGTCGTCAAAACTTAGCGCGCTAAAGTCACTAGGCAACTCTGTATAGCTAAGAAAGCAATCAGCTTAAACATTCTTACAGGAAAAATCAACTTGTTTGATTTCCTACGTTCGGTACTACTGTAGTCCGCTGCGTTTACGGGTGGTTTTCGCTTACTATTGCACATTCATAAAGATAGGGGTGTGAAGCTGACACGTTTTTGTACGTACGTTCGAGGGTAACTGTAGCTTAGCTACATAACGAGAACCAGTAAATTGCCCTCACTTGTACAAACATTTACTAACAAACAGACAGTACAGAAACTCCCCGTGACCCGGTGCAAACGTTTAATAAAAGTATGTAAGCGCTTTTATTATTACTACTTGTAATTATATTGATCTGATCTTGGTCTAATTTTGTCAAAATTCGCCCTGAAGACGGTTTCCGTTGAAGTAACCAAAGAGATTGATAAACAAGAAAAAATACTTACGTGTTGTGATTAAAATTTGACATCTAGAGCCGACAAAATAAACATCTAAGTAAATTTTATCTAAATTAAATATTTTAAGAAAGCGTGCAAGATAATCGTATTTTCAAAGTTTAAAATTACGAATAGGTAATCGTTATCGTTGAAACTGCGATTTACGCATTACAGTATAGTAATTCAACTTTCTAAAATTACGAGTAATGACAATCGTTCGCTTATATATACTGTAAAGTCAACTTTAAAAAATCTGAAGCTCACGATTATGTAATCGTAATGGTAGCATACGGTGCCATAAGGAGCGAATATATATGTGTAACGATATTTTGGATATCCTACTTATGCAACCTTCTAGCTTACGTTCGCCGCTTGAAACGGTGAATAAAACACTCTAATATTCTCGTATTACAAAGATCTTTTATAGACTACTTGAAAGTAAATTCACATATTAAAACTCACTTCGCTAATGATAGCGTTCTTAAATTCAACTGTTACTTACTACTCAGCTTTTGCTGCTTTTATTACTCTGCCCAAGTGTTCTTACTATTAGGATTACTGTATGCTTATCTTTGTTAGTAATGTAGAATGTTCCAATCGGACTCAGATACGTATGGAGGCGTTGTGTCACCATACAGAGGGGGGTAAGAGCCAGGGGAATATTTTTGCTAATAGGCATTTGCTTTTGTTAGGCGCTTTTTCGCCCCCAAATGGCTTAGATTGTGCATTGCCACAAGCCGACGTTTTCGCATGTTAGTAAATATTGTGGGTCAGATGGGGATTATGTGTGGTGCTCACAGATTGATTGTTCAGGCATTGTTCGCAAACTAAAAAAAAAAAGGGGGCAGAGAACATGAGCAATCACTCCTTAGAGCTCGTAGTAGTATTAGGAGAAAAGTTGAAGAATAATTGTTCCTTTCTCGATCGTGCGTGATATGCTTCGACTTGCCTTCTCGGTGGAGAGCGCTATCTACTTCGGCTTTGGCCAATGCCGAAATGTGGCAGGAAGCCATTTTGGTCCGTCCCCAACGGGAGTGAGCTATCAAATCATGCGTGGCTCGCACCACGAGTGCGCAAGATCAGCAGGGTGTTGCTAGATACATACATGACGCCAGTGCCACTAGGAAGATTCTCGAAGTTATGAGAAGGTAAGGTTGGCACATAAGTCTTCCAGGTCGATGGAGTGTTTCTAGCAGGCTAATGTACAATCTCAGAATCTGACCATAAGAATGTGTTGCATGCTTGTAAGATCGAGCATTGTGTTCGAACAGTTGAGCAGTTTGCGAATTAGCGACTCGAACCAATCTCTCTAAGCGGGTAAGCTTACAATTTGTATAGGGCAACTTTGCCTTCGCAACAAAAGGTATTCATTTGTCTGCCCACATCGTGTGCGGATGTAAATCGCGCGAAATATGCTTTTTCGGACGCCATCACAGAACCGTGTATTTGGGTATCTGCCTGAGAGCGAAATATAACATCGATAGAGATTTGATGAGGCAGCACAGCGCATATTCTGCGAAACAGTGCCATTTGATAACGTTGAGGTCTTGGCGCTTTCATCCCATCGTGCATCATTCGGCCAGATTTCTTGGAGCAGCATCTTGCTTGTATCATAAATGGCGACAAGGCCATCTGCCGGTCAACAAGTAGCAACGATACAATTTGTCGCTTTGTGACCGCATTTGAGATGTCCCACTTGTCGCCGCACAATGGGTATGAAATTGTCTAGTGGGCGCGTTCCACGCAATGCGAAGAGTTTGGATTGGATGCTTCCACATTCACGAAGTGGAGTTATTGCAGACTCCTTCGGAAACTGTTCTAATATGCGCACCGTTTAGGCATTTTAGGACTTGAACGAGTGAATTACGGCGTTATCGCTGTAGTAACTCCTGATAGGATGTCGTCGACATACTACTACTGATCGTGGCAAATAATAGAGTGTTTTGTGGCAGTGTCATGAGTGAAGCATGAATGCTGCTTTATTCCAAATGTTGTAGCTTATTTATACTAAATTATTCACACACTATTTACATACATATTTACTTTAATCATACATATACTTACATACAATAAATTTACCTTCAAGCTTAAAAACTTACGAACACTACATACAACTCGACACAAAATATGACCTACACATCTGTGTTGTTGCTGTGATCGGTGGTGCCATGCACGTCCGCAATTTGACGAATGAAAATTGTCTTGGTTGCGTTGTACATACCCTGTTTTATAACGTGTAAAATGGCTTATGTCAATAACAACAGTATTAAGCAGATGCATTTTTTTGTTTGATGAATCTTAGACTTTTTTGTTACGGTAGCATATATAGCTTTACTATTTGGGATTGAAATGTTGGCATGCTTTACACTACATCTCCTTTTTCAGAATGCTATGCATTTGGGGGAATGCGTATGAGCATTCTATTTTATTAGTAAGTACAAATTAATTCAATTTGTATTTTCTGTTATGTGTTTGCAACATTAGTTATCTGTTTAACTAAGGCTTTTTGTGTATATTATTTTTATATATGATAGTACGCATTTCATGCTCGGGACTTTTGCTATCCTCATTTCCGTTCTAGATGGGACAAGTGTCAGTTAATATTATCGATATTCTACTTTATAGGGTATTAGAGTAAACTTATAAGTTTTAGTCGATTTTTTCACTTATAGGCCCTTTATCATCATTAT
>JARSSU010027891.1:0-46719 GCA_029619165.1 Eurosta solidaginis
TGGTAAATACATAACAGTATCAGAGCTGCAAATAGCGATTTAAGGGAAAAAAACAATTCTCTCGGTGTGGAGTGGGTACAACAGCCCTCTTTTCCCAAACTGCCTTCACCCAAACCCATATGAGCCGGCATATTACTCGGTCGCAGTTCCTGGATAACTTGTTTTAAGACAAAGCAACCGATTAACGGAGCCGCGTTGGAGCGCTGAGCATTGGTCTGACGGTTAACCTCATCCATTACGGCATCGCCATCCGAAGCTAAAAGTTCCTTCGCCATCGTATCGAACCTGCGGCAACAGCTGAAGACAGATACCGCTGTCAACGATACTCCAACAGTGCTGTCGGTGTCCGATCTATCGGGGTCAGCAGACATCCATGCGTGCTGACCTCCCCTCGGACACCTACATCTCTCGACCAGCCTCTGTGATAGAGATGCTAGTTCCGTATGAATCGGCATAGTAGACTATACATACCAAATGTTTGAATCTATAGGAGATAACTCCCCTCGTATCAGATAGTGGACTCTGTATTCAGCAGAATCAGCATTTGCCGACGTGGACCAATGACTTCCTCAACCCCGAGGATCTTACAGTTGCTCGTTGCAAGGTCTTGGTTGCAGTACCGCAGCAATTTTAGAATCTCACTCGTCAGCACACGTAACCACCCTGAAGCCGTGGTATCACCCCGAGTATTAAATGGTTAGCTGCGTACTTATGCTCTCCAAAATAGCGCTCATACACGGTAAAAAATTTTGATTTATTTTTTAAACCTAACAAACGGATTTTAGGCTTTTTTATACTACTTTTAAAACCACTAAATAATTTGAAGCAATTTCTAAGATATCTTGGTTTTAATTTTAGTCCAGACACTTGGAAAATATAATTTTCGATAAAAAGTTTTACACGTACCGTCTTTTTAAACTCTTTTGGTCTATATTATAAACTATGAGAGGAAAAGCCAAATTTTTAATATATTCAAATATGTAATACCACCAAAATGTTTCAATTCAAAACCAGTCAATTGAGGTCGATTCGTTTTAAACTTTGCAAGGTCTGCATTGAAAACCAAAAAAGTTTGTTCATATATATAGATCAAAAAGTTTAATATTTAAACCAAAATTTTCAACGTTGTGTAGGCCAACGATATGGAAATACCTACCCTTACTCACTCTCAGGGTGATGGAGTAAATTTAATGGTTTGGTTGAATGTCCTAGCGTCTCCAACTCCCCGCGATCTCTTACGCAAAGAAGCGTTCCCCTGTTGTTGTTGTTGTAGCAGTGCTTCGCCCCATCCAATAGGTGCGACTGATCACAAATTGTCATCAATGTTCTCTAATGGGAGTCCAAGGAAACTTGCTGTTTCAACAGGGGTGGACCACAATGAGAGGGTTGTTAGAGGCGTTGGTTCCACAATACAGTTAAAGAGATGGTTGGTGTCATGTGGGGACACATTACAAGCAGGGCAAATGTTTTGTATGTTGGGGTTGATTCTGGATATGTAAGAGCGTAACCTGTTGAAGCGTTCCCTTCACTCGATGTCTCCCTTTTCATGCTCCCGTTAACTTCCTTTTTCATATCCAAATATATAAAGCCGTATATATTTATATTACTGGCTTGAATCATAAAAGATTTCAGTTACAGAATCAATTACAGACTACATTACGGTTTCAATTTTAGTTACAGTATCAGTTCAGATTCCATTCCGGTTTTAGTTCCGATTATGGTATCAGTACCACATTATATTCCGGTTTTAGTTTCAGTTTTCTGTACAGTATCAGATTCACCAGATTCTATTCCATTTTCAGTTTTAGGTATAGTGTCAGTCCCAGATTCCATTCCTGTTTCAGTTACAGCATCAGTTCTGGATTCCATTCCGGTTTCAATTTTGGTTGCAGTATCAGTACCAGATTCCATTCCTGTTTCAGTTTTATTTACAGTATCAGTTCCAGATGTCATTCTGGTTTCAATTTTAGTTACAGCATCAGTCCCAGATTCCATTCCCGTTTTAGTTACAGCATCAGTTCCGGATTACATTCCGGTTTCAGGTTTAGTTACGGTATCAGTCCATTCCGGTTTCAGTTTCAGTTGCAGTATCAGTTCCAGATTCCGGTTTCAGTTTAACTAACAGTATCTGTTCTAGAGTCCATTCCCGCTTTAATTTTAGTTATTGTATCAATTCCACATTCCACACGGATTGGACTTTCAGTTACAGTATCAGATCCAGTTCCAGTTTCCGTTATGGTTTCAGCTACATTATCAGTTCCAAATTCCATTCCGTTTTAATTTTTAGTTACAGTATCAGTTTCAGTTACAGAATCAGATCAACTTCCAGTATCAGTTCCAACTTCCATTCCGGCTTAAGTTTCAGTTACAGTATCAGTTCCAGATTCCATTTTGGTTTCAGCTTCAGGCACCTTATCAGTTCCAATTCCATTCCGGTTTCTATTTCAGTTACAGTAACAGTTTTACGTACCTTTCCGGTCTTAGCTTCAGTTGTAGTATCAGTACTTTCTTCAAGAATATAGTCTCTATTTTTCAAGTAACCCTTTCATGACTACTCTGAAAATATATCCCACTTTTATTCAAAAATTTTTTTTATTTATAAGAACTTCTTTCTGAATTGTTTACTATAAAATAATCTTCAAAGCTGTTTACCACTTTGTTACACTTTTACAACCCTCCTTCCCACAGTGCATTACAAATTATATCCACTTTAGACCCGCATATTTTGCAATGACTAAGATTGTTTGTTTGTCTCGCTTATATCATAAATTCTCTAAAGCAATATCTATAAATAAATATTTTATGTATCAAATAATATTTCCCCTTATTTATTTAGTTAACTTCTTTAAATCTTCAGCTTACTTAAATACATAAATATTTTGGACATATTGAGGTCAACACCACCATCAGCATCATCAACGGGCTACAGCGTGATGATGTTGCTTGCTAGCTGAACATGAAGCGGCTTAGGGTTTCATCATTGAGATGAGCCATATCATGTGATGTCAGTTGCATTGATGGTGTTATAATCACCACCAACTGGCATGAAATAAATTAAATAAATTGCTAATCAAAGAAAATATGAAGTATTATTATGTATGCACACCTATAGAGAGACTTAACTTCGTGGGATAGCAATGGGAAATACCTACAGCGTTTTAAGATCGCGGGTTCAAGTAAAGATAAATAACATTGAGTCTTTTTTTTAATGACTATTCACAGGTTGACGTTTAAATTATTCAATGAGATAGGAAATGATGATTACAATATTTGCAAAATTAAAATTTTGGTGAAAAAATATTTATGAATGTTGTAGTTCCATAAGAGTGTAAGGAGATTGATGGTCGTACAAGGGTGTTAAACGTCAACCCGACTTCCAAAATCAGATACGATCAAATACCGCTCAAATATTTAACAATATTAATGTATACGAGATTGTAGTGTTCTCAAAAGATTTAGAAGAGGGCTGGACAGATGTTAGCTTTATGTTTATCACCCCATTTGAGTTGAGTAATGGTGTTATCTTTTCTAAAAAAATGTTCTCACGTTCGTTCTTCTGAGCTCTCTCGAGAGTTTGTGTGCTCCTTTAACAAAATATTTTCCACTGTATAAGAAAAGGGGTACCATTACCTACAAATTCAGCCGTTTTTCAGAGCGGTAGGTGAGCTGTTTCAAAAGTTTGAATTTAAGAATTCAACGCAAGAGTTAATTTTTTACAGAAAAGAGTACGCCATAAGTTTTATCTCGCTCCCATACCCAATAGAAATTAGTGCTTCGAAAGTTATCTTACTTGGTGTTTTTCTGGAAGACGCTGCTCTTGCAGATATAAAATTTTTGTGATAGTCCAGCATCAAAAAACACACAGAATCAAAAATCAAGAAACAAGTTTCAAAAATTTTTGTACTGAATTTTCCGTACGCATAGGAACAGCCATTTTTATTTTGAACATATTTCGTCGAGATGAAGTAAATATATTTATTATTGTTTTATCGACTTGTTATCGAAAACTATCAGTTCGTTTTCAAAGAATATGGACTTTTTATCGAAAAATATCGAAAAGTTAATGATTTGTTATCGGAGCGAATTCGTTATCAAAAATTTATCGATTTTTTTATCGATAAAATATCGACTTGTTGTCTAAAATTTATCGAGGTGTTATCGACCACTTATCCATTTGTTATCGACGAGTGAACTTATTATAGGCATCAATAACACTTCCAAAATAAACCCATAACCCGTCGATAACAAATCGATATTTTTCCGATGAGAAAGCGATAACAAATCGGTAACTTTTCGATAATAATCCCATAACACGTCGACAGCTTGCCGATAAGGAACCGATGACTCTGCTAACAGTTGTTATGGATAACAATTCGGTAACACGTCGATATCAAACCAATAACATGCTGAAAGTAATAACGTGCCCCGGTAACTTTTCGTATTCATAAATGAATTTTTTTTCGAACCCTGCCAAAATGATTCCAAAATTGTACCAAAATGGTCGTTTATCTATCGCTTGTACATTGATATGCCATCGGAGAGATCTCAAGATGATACCATAATAATCTGGAAATAGTCCCGAAAAGCTCCCGAAATGTTCTCAAGATAATACCGGAAACTACCAAACTATCCAAAACTACCTCGATATGAGCCCTTAAATACACCCAAACAGCCCAGAAATGATCTCCAAATTATCGCGAAAACAGTCCCTACATGAACCCATAAAATAACATTGCGATGTAGTATGACTTTTCCGATTTAAAATTTAAGGCATAACAAATATTTCATAGCCCTGATAATAACAAATTATGTTAGTTCTAACATAACAGACAAGAGATTTACCATATATTCTGTAGTGTGGATTATTTTACAATACCTGCCTAATAAATGGGCGTATATAAGTTAAAAATAAGTAAGAACGGGACTGTCTTATGGACTGTTTCTTTCACTTTTCATGAATGTAATAAAAATAAGTATTTACATATCGTCGCCCGCTTGCCAGAAGCATGAATGTGCCAAAATGAAAATGTTGGGAAATCGAGTTTCAAAGTTTATTGCTCTCTCAAAATTAGAAGAATTAGTTTCTAATGTAAAAGTGTATCTATATATGTGACCCGGTCTATGAAAGGGTGGATTATGACTCAAAAAAGAAATTGTGAGAAACGGCTGTTAACAGCTGTTTTTTTTTGTGAGAAACGGCTGTTAACAGCTGTTTTTTTGAGTCATAAGCCACCTTTTCATAGACCGGGTCACATATTATATTCACACTATGCTCCTTCAACTGAGATAATGGCTCTGCTCGCATCCCTTCTATTTTCCGAGATTTAGCACATTCATTTTTCTGGCACAACAAAAATTTTAAAAGCTGATATATATAATTTTTTGTTAACACAGCTATGCAAAAAAATTTTAAGTAGTCGGATCAGGTAATTCGACTCATTCTTCTATACATTTTGATGCTCTGAATCCAAGGACGCTATAAGAATTGGCCCAAGTGGTCATGGTATGGCCTTAACCACAAAACACGTAAAAAAAATCACTGCAGATTGATTTTTCAATAATGTTAGGGCCAAGCCAATACCTGCTAGGCCAATTCTGTAGGCGGATTGGGATTCGGAGCATCACAGTACTTGGGAAAACATCCAAACAACATATACACTAATGTGTTTTTATTTAAGATATTATTGCAAACTTAGAACTAGTTCGTATTCTCATCAGAATCAGAATCTTCTGAAATATTCGGTTTGGGTAAAGCGTTGGCCTCAAGATTTTTATAAAAAGAATGATAATGATATTCTTTTGATATAAGCAGTTTTTCACACATTTTTTTCAAGTATTTTGTTTTGATTCGAGAAGAGGCAACGACTTCGAATAAATCGGTTTGTCTTCAATTAAACAACTATCTCTTTTTCGGATATGCAGCTATTAAAAATTCTTCATCGGTATAATTTTTTGTGTAGCTCAACTAGCATATATATCGCATGGGTAGTTTTATAGCTCCCTGAGTAAAATAATTATAAATAAAACAAGCACACATACATCAGCATGCGTTTGTGAGTAAAACTCCACACACACTCGAACACACTTTCCAACATAAATGCAAACACAACAAGTAAAGGTGTCTAAGTTCGGGTGTAACCGAACATTATATACTCAGCGTGAGCTTCAATTGTACATTTCATTTCAGATAAATAATATTCTACATAACACGTTTCACCGTAGGTTTAAAAAAAAATGTCTCCCCATTTCCTCTTACAATAAAACTTGATAAGTGAAATATCATTGATTCAAAACTATTTTTTGCTAAGTTATAGCTTATTATTTTAGTCTACGGCCCTTTTTTATTTGTTTTATATCTAAGTTGCCGTGGTCTTTACCCGTCCATTTTTACTAGAAATATTTTCTGCTATAAGGAAAATATGTGTACACAATTTCATTAACATATCGTAATTTTTCTTCGAGTTATGGCTCCCGAAACATAGAAAATTGCTTAGTCGTAAAAGGTGCCACACTCATTTTCAAAGAATTTAGTGTTTTCCAATTTAATGTTATAATTCAATTTAGAAAGTAAAATTCTATTGATACAAAGCTCTTTTTCGCTAAGATATAGCTTATTTTATTCGTCCACGACCCTTTTAAAAATCTTTTATATAAAAGTGGGCGTGGTCCTTAACCGATTTCGTAAATTTTTTTTCAAAGCATTCCTTATAGTAAAGGCAACCTCTCTGCTGAATTTTGTTACGATAGGTTTAACGATTTTTGATTTATGATTAATAATATTTGTAAAATTGATTTTATCACAAGTGGGCGGTGCCACTCCCATTTTCAAAAATTTTTCCAAATTTTTATCAAGAGTCTCAATATCAGTCCAAAGTGGGCTCATTTCAATACCAATCTATTCTGGGTCCAGATAAGCTAGTGTACCAAATTTGGTGAAGATATCTCAATATTTACTCAAGTTATCGTGCTAACGGACGGACGGACATGGCTCAATCAATTTTTTTTTGATACTGATGATTTTGATATATGGAAGTCTATATCTATCTCGATTCCTTTATACCTGTACAACCAACCGTTATCCAATCAAAGTTAATATACTCTGTGTGCAAAGCATGCTGAGTATAATAATCGTCATACAATTGTGTGTGAACCTCGAAAAGTTTTGATGAGTTACGAGTTGGTGCCCCACTGTTATTACTTTTTTTTCAAAAATTGTTTAGCCATTTCAACGAATGTGTCATACAAACAGGAAAATCATTACCTTCTTGCCAGCTGGAAACATGAATGTGCTACATTAATTTTTCTGGCTCAGCTTTGAGTGATTGAATTGTACATTCATGAAAATGGCACTGCAAATTATTGGGGTTTCCATGTGCGTAGAAAGCTCTAGATTTAAGTAGAACCTAGAGAATCTAACGGGTAATATAAAGAGGCCTATAACACAAAATCGGAAAAGTTCCACATTCATGCTTCTGGTTAGTGGGCGACGATATGTATAAAATTTTAAGAAGTCGATTTCAGTGTGCTTAGATACATATATGTATGTATGACCGATGTTTTGTGATTATAATTAATGGAAAATTTCATGTGTTGAGCTGGTAAAACAAAGTGGAAATGACAACAATAAGAACATTTAGTTGTGTGAGGAATATTTACTCAGCTTGTCGCTCTGATTAGTTGGGTAGGTATAGAAATCTATACTGATTCGTTTAGTTTCCTAGATTTTCCAACAAAGTAGGTATTTGATGTATACTGGAACGATTTGCCGTCAACCCTTGTCAAATTTGGTTTGAAGACAAATCGATTTTGGCACTGTGCCATCTTCAGTGTAATTTTTCGTAATATACATAAGTAATCTATATCTTTATCGTTGTATTACTAAGAATTTTCAGACAACCCACTAAAATTAAATTATATTACCCTCCAAGAGTATAAAAAAATGTTGTTGGTGTCCTACTACCCTTATATCTTTTAAAGTGTCAGAGCAAATTCCCGAATAGTGGAAATTACAAAAAATTACAAAACAAAAAAAAATAGAAATTTAGCCCGGAATCTTATAGAACAGTAAAAAACCTATACAATAGGCATCATTCTGTATTGCGAACGATAATTAGGCGAACGAATAGTCTCTTAGCATTTTCGCTTGGCAGTGAAAGCAAGCGTCCATTGATATTGTAGCAAATTTTAGAATTTGTTGCTTATTCTGCACCTTCTGTTATAGTTCGAATAGCTTAACTGTCGAAAAAATAACTCAAATATTCAGTATAGCAAAATGGTCTTTATTAATAGCACTACTTTAGTAGTAGTACTACAAAATCAAAATACTCGCGTACTGCACTTATAGCGTATTTAAATCAAACTGATTCATTGTTCCTCAGCTTGTGCTACTTTTATACTCGCGGTTACCATGTTCGCCTATTTATGCTAGGGTCCAAACCTTTCTCGAACAGCCGACTCGAACACTTGCTTATTTATTTCTCGTTTCTGTATGACGTAGTTGGTTTTTGTAGCTATAAACATGTATATGTGTGAGTAATATCATATTTGCTCTTAGCTGATTACATACTCATGTAGACTATTTATATTTCTTCGTCGCTCTTAGCTTTGCTGTTTACATGCATGTATGTGTGGCTGCTTGCCTTGATATGTTTTCATGTACATAGGTGTAGCTGCTTGCTTTGCTGTGCATTTATTTACTAGCAGCATAGTGACGTATCGAACTGCCAATATTTATTTATTTATTTAGTAATTTGATCAGTTACAAATTACAAAAATAGTCTAGTACAAAAATATACTTACAGACTACGTAGAGATAAACAAATGTAATACAAAATAATAAAATATAATATAATTATGTATGAGCAATTACAGCTTTAAAAATAGAGTTAGACAATGAAAAGTCGATTTCTAAAGAATTTGAGCGAAGATTAAATTCTGTTAATGTCCGAGAAATGGGAGCATTAGAAGCATAGAGGGTCCGAATAAACCCCGTATAAAACATGTTGCTATTTCTAAGCGCCCTGTTTGGTACATGGAATCGAATACCCTCGAGGAGAACTGGCGCATCGATTGAACCGTTGATAATGTCGAAAAAAAAGTCATTGACAGCAAGGTTCTTCTAGATTCTAGAGACTGAAGGTTGGTGAGTGCACATCTGGCTTCGTAAGAAGGAATCGGCTCGGAAAAATTCAAAGAACGCAGTGCAAAACGAACAAAGCTTTTTTGCGCACTTTCGAGCCTCTTGATATGACATTCATGATAGTGTCGCCTAATGAAACAGGCAGATTCCAACTTGGAGCGAACAAGTGAGGTGAACAGTATCTTAAGAGTATAAGGATCCGTAAAATTTGAGCTAAAACGCCGGATAAAAGCAAGAAGAGAATAGGCCTTAGCAATTGTAGAATTTAAATGTACGAAATGAACGAAAACTACCCCAAGATCTTTCAGTTCTGTGAGAGTCGAGAGGCGAGAACCGCAAATGGTATAAGATGTGAATATGGGATAACGAGATTTAGAAAATGTTATATGAAAACATTTACTAACGTTTAGCGGTAGATTGTTTGAATTACACCAGGCAGCGACATTGTCCAAATCGGATTGTAACTTATCTGAATCTGACAAGTTCAATATATTCGCCACAATATGTTGGCAACGTTTTACATAATGCAAATACATATATGGACGATTTGCCTTTGAGGCGAAAGAAACATTCACTTTGCCATAGAGAATGGAATTGCTTGAGAAAGCGCTAAGCGCAGAGAAGCTGCTGTTTGCCACTTTCGATCTTGTTTCGAAAAGCGCCTTGGTTACCTTTCGAAAATGTTTGGTTTTGTTCACAAAGATGTTTGATAAACAAAAAATCAAAGAAACTTTATTGCGTTGTAATTTTATCTTAAATTTGTGAGTAACTTTGTACCATTAATTTTTCTGTTTGGTTTTGGTATTATATTTTAAGTCTTTTTAAATTAATTGGTTTTTTATTATATTTTAAGTCTTTTTTAATTACAACAACTTACCGACTAATTTTGTTCGTTAATAAAGATATGTCTGTCTGCACATTTTCAAAATTATTTTGTCTTTACATACATAATTAACAAAAGGCCTTTCACCGTCCTCAAAACAAACAAAACAAAAAAAAAGAGTTAAATATGATTAATACTGAAATAATTAAATGAGTGCCCATCGACTACTGCATTTATGTGATAAACAATGCAGATGTTTGGAATTTCACTTGATAGGAAAAAATCAGGAAAAAGAAAAAGGTGAAATATCAAACTGCGAATGAATAATTACATAAATAAAATGTGTCTTTTGAAAGCTATATGAATAGATAATTTAATGAAGTAATTCAAATCGACTACTGTAGCTAAAAACATGTGAGGAAAACGCTCTCTCTTCAACAATGCTGAAGGTCTCATAGTTTATAACTTGCATACTTAAGCCAAGTGATAAGATTATGTTCATACTCTAGATAAAATAACATAATTTGGTTACGCAAGATAAGTGTCTTATTAGTGGATTAGATATATTTTTTATATTATATTGCAAAGTTAGAATATTTTTTAATTGCTTTAAATGTAATTTATGCTCACTTTCCATATATGTAGATAAAATAAGTAATTTTGCCATGTAAAGTTAAGTTCTGGCTTTCATAGGCATATAAAAAATACTTTTGAACCTCCTCCGAATATCTAGGTAATATATAAAGATAATAAAATAAGTTAATAAAAGTTATTACGGTTTAATATAGATTATATTATCTCGAACGTTGCGAACTATTTGAGGTTGGTTTCAAGAATGTGTGGATATGCTCACTCTACGAGGTCTAACTGTCGATTTGAACTACTACCTTGTGTCAGCAAATATAAGTAACCGCCTTTGTGCAGCGAAGCAAGTGGCCTAGTGAAATTTGTAAGGGAATTTTTCCATCGAAAGTCCCCTCACGAACATAAAAGCTGATGATTATTCTACTCGGCTCTTATGCTGCTCACTGAGAGCAATTTTCGACTTGACGATATGGCCGAGCAGTGGGGGCATATATCTCTCTTATTACGTACCACCGCTGTGCTGACACCATAGGTATACAGCGAGCTCGCAAAAACAACTGGTACGATGAGGAATGCCACGCTGCATCGTAGAAGAAGCTCGATGCCTATAGAGCCACGCTATGTACAGGCGTGGCAACGCGCCATCTTAACGCGTTATCTTAAGGCGAAGAAGCAAGAAAGAGACGCCTGTATAGAGGGAAAAAAACTGAGGCAGAACCGCGTGAGTGCGACGAGCTTCAAATGCTGACTGATAGGAATAATACCCGAAAACTACGGAAAATACGGCTGACGCAAGGTTTTAAACTAGGGCAGATTCCTGCAGGAATGATAATGGTGAACTAGTAACTGATGTATAGAGTATGCTTAAGTTGTTGGAGGAACATTTCTTTTTTTTTGCTCGCTTGCTAGGGAGAAGACAACGCTGGTACCCTAATGATAGAAAACACGTTCTGGTGCCAAATTATGACGATCTAAGAATGACAATATCTCGGCTAAAAAACCACAAGGCGACCGATAATTACAGACTACCCGCCAAGCCGTTCACGCGGTGTCGAAGAAAAACATGCATCAACTTCTATGCAATATTGGAATTTGTGAATGTTGTGCTCTGCTCAATCCCCAGGAAAGGTGATCCCGCAAACGGCGCAAATTACCGCGGCATCGAGCTGTTTAATATCGCGTAGAGGGTTCTATCTAGCTTACTGTGCGAAAGACTGAAGCCCATAGACAACGTACGGTTTGCAGGCTGCAAAGTGCGGCTTCAGACATGGTAAATCTAATATCGAAGATATGTACGATTCGCCAGATCCTAGAAAAGACGATAAGATAATCGACTATCATATCATCTTTTTGTCGACTTCAAAGCAGCCTTTTACAGCGCAGAAAGTAGTTGCTTGTATGCTGCTGCTGTCTGAATTTAAGTTCCCTGCAAAGTTAATAAGGCTCTGCTAAATGACATTGAGCAACAACGCCAGCTACGTAAGGATTGGGAATGGCCTCTTGAGTCATTCGAAACCATACGAGGCTCTACACAAGGCGACTCCCTTTTGTGTGATTTCTTTAGAATAATGCAGTAGCAGTAGAACTAAAATGGATGGTACAAGCTACTATAAGTTCATACATACAATTGCTATCCTATGCTGATGGTATTGATATTATTGGCTTTGATAAACGCGCCATGAGTTCTGCCATTTCTGGATAAGATAAAGAAGCCAAAAAAAATTGCTCTAGCGGTGACTGTGAAGGATTTCGCTTATTTGGGAACCAGCATTAACAACAAAAAACTTCAGCAACTTAGAAATCAAATGGAGAATAATTTTTAACAACAAATGCTACTTTGGACTGAGAAGGGAATTGAAAAGTAAAGTCCTCTCTCGACCAACCAAATCATGCTCTACAAGTCGCTCTTCATACTTGTCCTTATGTATGGCTCGGAATCAGAGGCGATGTCGAATTTCTTCGAGAGACTTATGGTCCTGTCCGTGTTGCCTATGGCGAGCATCGATGGAGGTATAATGATGAACTGTATGAGCTTTACGCAGATATAAAGATGTTGCAGCGAATAAAAACTCAACGGCTTCGTTGGCTAGGTCATGTTATGCCATTGGATGACGTCGCTCCAGCTAAGAAAGTATTTCAGTCGATACGGCAGTTTTGAAGCAGTGGAAAGGTGAAACCTCTACTGAGTTGGGGAGGAGCAGCTGAAGGAGGACTTGAACTCCCTTTGTGCTTTCAATTGGCGTCAGTTATCGCGAAACAGGGATAGCTGGCGTAACTTGTTACGTAACGGTCAAAATCACTTAGGCGGTTAAGCGCCAATGAATGATGATGGTTTCAAGAAACATCTGCCATTTAAAAAGATTATTTTGACAGCCTGATAACATTCACATTTGTCTCCCACAGCGTGTGAAAGTCATAAAATAGGCCTTCACGAAAATGCTCATTTACTATCTTAGTACATTATTAACTTAATTATAATTATTTCCAAGACTATTATTGCATTATACATTGTTTGAGGTTATCAAATTTTTATGTTTTTCAGAGCCTCTTTAAACTTTCTTAGAAACGCTATCTCTTGATAAGTTTGATTACATGTTTTTTTGTGTGTATGAGTTCACGAGTATATAGTATGTTGCTTTTGTTGTTTAATTTAGTGAATATTGCTAAAAGAAAAAATTGTGGGGGTTTTTTTATATTTTGATAAGATGCTTAAGCAAACTTCATTAATTGATAATTGAATTCAATTCTGGAATTTTTTATTTTTTTGGTCTTTCATATGCAATGCTTTCAATTTTGGGGGTGGATGTTAACTGACACGCCGCTCACAAATATCTAATGATTATTTGTACAAAAGTATCTTTACTCGGCTAAATTGTATTTATTTGAAAATTTTTATTATTTGATTAACTTGTGTGTGTTTGGTTAAAGTTACTTTGTAAATTGTTGATTGTTGAGCGCCCTTGCAGGGAATGAAAATGCTGAAATATGAATCTTTCAGTATCTTAGTCTGAGAGCATCTTTCTTGAAATTCACTTCCTCTCTAATTTAAAAGCTGAGCAAAAGATCAAGCAATACTTCGGAAACCATTTCCCAAGTCTTTCGCGAGGTTGTAAACTTTGTGATTCTAATACATTTTGTCTTGTTCCCACAGGTGGATAATTCATGTATATTGGAATCATTCTCCATCAAATTTCATATCAATGATACTGAAGATGGCTCAACGCTGAAACCGGCTTTCCTCCAAATCAAGCTTGACAAGGGCTAACGGAAAATCGTTCCAATATGCATTAATGTATGTATGTATGTATTTATTTGAAAATTTGTTCCTGGCACAACAATTTTGACAAATTATTTAACAGTGCTAGTCATGAATAGCATGAGCTATAAAAATTGAACATTTATAATATTAATAAATTAGATTAATCAAATTAAATTAAATATAACGGATAATAGTGAAATATTTATGTATGATGAATTTCATATCAAATCCAATATGCGTTGAACCCGACCCCCTCAGAATTTGATGAAATTTTGCATGGGGTTACATCTTACCCACCCAAACACAACCTCATTTTTAGAAATTGCATTTTCGAAAAATTGTGGGAATGGCAAGGTATCGAAATATCCGAAAATATTAGAAAAATGACGATAATAGGTACTTTTAAAGTGTGATTACTACGGAATGGCTTTACCGATTTCAAAGATCTTCATACCATTAGAAAGGTATTGAAAAAAGCTTTCAAAAAAATACACTGTAAAAATTTTTAGTACACTGAAAAAAATTTTTTTTTAATAAAATTTAAAACTGAAAAAACACTTCAAAGGTCAAGCGATTTTGAAAAATAAAATTTTATATTAGAAAGGTCTATTTTAATATACTATAAAATGTTTTTTTTTAATTTTTTTAAGTAAATGCATCTCTTGGTTACTTTCTGATATTTTGATATCACGCGTAAATTAATCAACCGATTTCAAAAATTTTTATACCTTATATTATTTCAATACCTTTCTATTGGTATGAAGATCTTTGAAATCGGTAAAGCCATTCCGTAGTAATCACACTTTAAAAGTACCTATTATCGTCATTTTTCTAATATTTCGAAAATGCAATTTCTAAAAATGAGGTTGTGTTTGGGTGGGTAAGATGTAACCCCATGCAAAATTTCATCAAATTCTGAGGGGGTCGGGTTCAAAATGTACGTTTTTTCAGCCTTTGATATGAAATTCATCGTATGTAAATGTAAATCTTAAAACTAAAGAAAAGTAATTAATAAATATTAAAAGACAGCAGTAGTGATGATAACCTTTGGCTGGTTATAGATCGAATAGTATTTAACAAATAAAGAAAGAAAACACAGAGAAAGGAAAAGAACTTAGAAATGAACATTTTAACAACAACAATTTGAGATCCAGTTTAAGAGTCGTTAAAAAATGATGTTAGCTCTTTTTTGAAGTGCAGAGCATTACTTAAGAGTCGAAGACTTGTAGGTAGGGAGTTCCAAAGACGTATTGCAATAACAAAGAATTGGCGCTCAGAGGTTAGCGTGCAGTATCTAATGTGCTTAAGAAGAAGCACCGATCTTGATGATTGCAGAAAAATAAGCTTACGATATAGATAGTCAGGTTCCTTCGTGT
This sequence comes from Eurosta solidaginis, assembly GCA_029619165.1. Lineage (NCBI taxonomy): Eukaryota > Metazoa > Arthropoda > Insecta > Diptera > Tephritidae > Eurosta > Eurosta solidaginis. The sequence continues at coordinate 15,183 of JARSSU010027891.1, forward strand.
GTATCAATTTATGGAGGAAGGACAGTATTTTGACTTTTAAAAGATTTTCGAAAGAAATGTTTAGCAACCTTGCAGCATGTTGTGATACGTGGGTCAAGTCTTTTCAACCCATAAACATATCTAACAATGTTGTTGTAAACAACATTTAGTTTGTTCTTGCACAGATAGTCACAGTTTGAGTAAATCACACAACCATGGAGTAGCGTAGGTATTAAGTACGCTTTAGCCAGAAGTAGTCTTATGTGCAAAGGCGTGAAATACTGTGTTAACCATAGTGTACGAAGCATTCCATACACTTTTCCAACCGTTCTAAAAATATGGTCTTTCCATGTCAATGTTTTGTTAGAAATTACACCAGAGTTTTTCGCCGTATCTACGTATTCTATAACGGAATTGTCGAACACTACATTCTCTAAATCATTAGTGGGAAAAGACCTTCTATGAATAACAATACATTTTGACTTATTCGGGTTTATACATAAGCCATTCATAGTAGCCCATGAAAATATTTGATTCAAATCGTGGTTTAAGTTACTTATGCACAAGCTAGTTTGATCACGAGGACAACACGTAAACAACTGCACATCATCAGCGTAGATATGAACATTACAATACTTAAGGATATCGGATAAGTCATTGATATACAGAACAAATAACAGAGGACCCAGGATAGAGCCTTGAGGGACGCCTCTTAAGACATGTAGGAAGTCAGACTTTTCACCATCTATACATACTGCTTGAGTCCTATCGCCAAGATATGATCTTATAAGGGCAACTGCATGACCAGAGAAGTTAAATAAGTTTTCCAGCTTCCTACAGAGCAGAGTGTGGTCTACAGAATCAAAAGCTTTAGAGTGGTCAAGAAGTGTTAAGAAGCAATGTAACTTTCATCCACTCGCTCACGAATTTCTTCTGTCACAGATAATAGTGCCGTTGTACAGCTCCGCTTTGACCTGAAACCGGACTGACTGTCTGACAGGAGCTTATATTCATGTACATTTGATACGATTTGCCCATGTAGAATACGTTCAACGACCTTAGAGAGGAAAGGGAGTATGGCTATTGGTCGATACTCATTATTTTGTTTACGGATTGGGAAGACACCGGTCGTCAAAATTGAGTTGACCAAGTAAGTAATGTGGGGAAGGCTTTTGGGAAGAATGACTTTTAAAAACTTTGAACATATACCATCAAGCCCCATTGCGTTAGACTTCACAGAAAGTATGGCTTGGACAACATCACAATTATCGACACAAACAAACTCGAAAGGGTTAGTGTCAACATTAACACGAACGGAGTAGTTATCAATACACACATTGTCGGCTGAGTTTGGTAGTCTTACAAAAGTATTATTTTTTCGTTGATGTCGACATCAGTAGCGGAATTCACTAACTTATAACGATGCGATTTGTTGAGATTTTAATTAACGATTTTGTCGCTTGCCTTATCGATTGTGCTATTCACTAACTTAGTTTTAACGAATCGAAATAAATTACATTTAAATTTCGTTTTAATAGTAGAAAGGTGGCAGCACAGCTTAACGAAACCTAAAAAATGCGAAAAGCACAAAAGAAGTGCCAAAAATAAATAAGTTCCGCATACTAACAGCTTTTAAAAGTGTTTACATATTTTAACAAATGGTAAGTAAATGCGGTATTAATTTTTTTTTCTCTGTTGATATCGCAGTTATTCTTGTACCCCTTAATTGACCATCAAGTTTAGAAATAATATCATGAGCCAAGTCTAGGGTTAGTCGGTACAGCTTTAGAAATTCCGTTGCATTCAAGTGGAATGGGTCATCTACTTCTCTATGAACCACTGGCTATGGACTTAGTAATTCTTCATTTTGTGATAAAACGTACGCCAAATACTCAAATGCCATTTGATTTATAAATAAAGCAGCTTTTCGTGTTTGAAAGTACTTAATTAAAGTTCCGATTTTCTTTTTTAACTAAAATTACCAGAAATATTAATATCGTGATTTTTAACGCAGCCAATTTACTTGCCGTTTATTTAACGACACAGCTGATCCTCGATAAACGAATATCGATACAAAATATTTGCTGAATAACAAAATCGTTATAGGTATCGATTCACAAATGAAGCGATGGCAAATGTAGTTAAAAAAGTTATTGAATTCCATTACAGGGGGCTGAGACAGGTCACTTTTGGGCTTACCAATTTCTATTTGTTTCATTTTGTTCCACTTTTATTTTGTATTCAAAGCAGAACTAAACTTATACTTAGAATAATTTGCCTTGGCCGGCCTTATGGCTTTGTTTGCAGCAAGCCGAGCTGTTTTAAAGCAGCTATGCGCTTCGACTGTTTTGTACCTTTTCCACCGTGAGTAGGCTTGGTTACGAAGGTGGATAAGGTGTTTTAATGCAGCATTGAACCAAGGGCTATTCTTATGTGATTCTGAGATAAGCGGCGTACTAATAAATGAATAAGAGATTTTAGACCGAGTTCTCTTCCAATTTGCGTCTTGCTCCTTTTAAATTTTTTCTACAAATTGGCGGGATGGGTCCTACCGACTCTCAACAGCATCTGCAAGGTAGATAAGTTAACACTGAGAAGCTTTTCATGGCAGAAATACACTCGGAGTGTTTGCGAAATCACTGCCGGGGGGCGATCCCGCTTAGAAAATTTCTCTTCTTATTGAAAAACCCGTGTTTCTAATTTTTTGATGTTGCTTTGCCCGGGAATCGAAGCACGTTACCACCACACCAAGCCGGCAGCCAACATTTTAAGTAGAACAAAAAAAGTTCGTTACAGTTACGTTCAAGACATATCGAGGTATTTTGAACTCAGCTCACAAATAGGTGTAGGAAAGCAAACGCCCAATCTGGGACCTTTATTGCCTTTCAATAAAAAAAAGATAACAAAATACCGTTGCCAACCTTGCCATCAAGTTTCGAGTAGTCGTTGAAAGTGGTAGACGAATCGGCGCTCAATTTGATAAAATTGTCTCGTTTACTTATCTCTGGGATCGTGGTCCGGTGTCCTATTTTTGAGTGACCATATCTTGTGATCATTTGGAAAAGATTTGACATGGTAAAGTGCAGCAACAGCTTCGAAAAATTTGCCTTGACTGTGCCGCTATGAGAGTCTTCTTTCCAATCGCGTTTACAATCGTAACGACAGCTCTCTCTCTCGCACCATTAACAGCGACAATATAAATAATCCCCGCATTCCAATGGACATTCATCCAGATCCCGAAAAAATTTAACATGCAAATGCAACAACAATGTAATCCAAATGAACCAATTTAAATTTCTACCGGACCACTGTTCATTGGAACGCGAGGAATTATAACCTGTGATTTTTTCTACGACCTATTAGTTGTAGATGATGCACTCGCAGTTTCTATCTACCTATTTGTACTTATTTGGCTAACCAAAAGCTCGTGTAGGCAGCTTAATCGAACTTATTCCAATTCTACTACTTAGTGTCAGCATAAAACACAACTGCATTGATTCAATTGTCGCAGCTTATTAAGTTGCTGCAACGAGAGCTGAGATTTGGTTCGTGACCGCTATTTAGATAGTAGCTATCATCCGGTGGCAAAATCCTGAGCCAGATAAATAAATTTACATGTAAATGCAACAACAACGATTTGAGCCAGATAAATCCAGATAGAAGTCTGGTTCAATTTGTGAGCCAGATAATTTGTTAATTACTTCTTTTTAAGTTGGCAACGCGGCCTTTAATATACCTACATTTTCAAAAATAGATGTCGCTGCTTAGCCTTTCGCCGTATGAGTTAAATGAAAAACAGCGGCGACATCTGCCTATCACATTTCACGCGTGCGAAAATTTCACGACATCTGCTTCTCAAGTCTATCAATGATCCAGAGCATTCCCGTGAGAATTGAGCGTGAGCCGGAGCTGTAAAACTCACTGAAAGACGGCAAGTGTTGTTTTTCTTTTAACTGTTCAGTCCCAATCACTGATTAAAATCGCTGCGACTAATGAGTCAGTGTCTTAAATGACAGAAACAATGGACGAAAACAAATTTGACAATTGCTTTCGTGTAATTTACGAATAAAGGAAAGATGGACGATAAACGAAAACGTAATCATCAGAGTACCATTAGCAGACGATATCGCGAACTCATGTATGGTTCACTATGCGTCTTGTTCGCCTCGTTATGCGTCTTTTTCGCCAAATAGATTGAGGCTATAAGTCTCATTACCTAAGCGACAATATAGTGTTTCAGCTTAGACTACAAAAATCGTCATATCAAATGAAGTTTTGACACCTAAGCGTAAAAGCTGCGGTAGGCCCCATTCGTTTGGGAGAGAAATAAAGCATCCTTCGGAAGAAAAAATTGTCGACAACCAATACGAATTTTGAGATACCTATAACTTTTACTCAAATTCAGAATACTCGGGTTTCTGTAAACAACATATTGTAAAACACGATTCACTTCTGTAAGATATCTCATATCCATGCATTTGGTTTAAAAATTAGTGACAAATCAAACCAAATTACTTAATTCAATTAGTTCACATTTATGTCTAACTCCACAAGAGCGATCGCAACCAAAACTCTTCTCATAATCACTTGCATATTTCAAACAAAGAAATGCATGCTCATAATTATTTATTTAAATTCACTTTTTGTCCCATTTGTTGATCAAGTTGCTATATATGATGATTTCGCCAAATTCATATTTTATAATTAATGATAAGACATAGACGAACATTAAGTCCTACAATGTAAAATATGACATTCAGAAAGCTATCGGCAAAATTAATACACGAGGGATCATTGACTTGATCAGATTTCATATGCGTTCGATGCGGTTCACTGCAGATCAGCAATACAAACGAATCTATGAGACGTGTGTGAGTATGTGTGATGATTTGTAAAACCCTGATGGAAAATTTAAAAATCGAAACAGTATATAGAGCAGTGTTGCCAGAAATTTTACGGCGAATCAAATAGATTGGAAAACAAATCGGCAAAAACGACTAAACTACAAACCTGTCTAGCGTCTTAGGGCGCTTAGAATATACTACACAAATGATTGAAGGGGCTGCCAGCGCAATTTATAGCTTCTCCAAACCAATTTTCAACCTCACCTACCCGTGGCGAATCCTGTTTCTCTAGCAGTCGAGGCTATGGCGATCACAAGCTGCTCATGGAACTAGGGTTTGGAGGCAAGATAGCATAGAAGGTTCAATGTGGTTATTATCAAATAATTCAAGGGATGGCCGAGGTTGTACCTTGATGATGCTTGTAACCGGTACGCGTCGGATCTATATCCGGTAAATGACTATCAACATCGATTACACTAAAAAAACCTCATGGCAGTGTCTCTACCGCTACAAAACAATAACAAAAACAGCGCGTTATGCATTTTTAGGATAATCGGTATACAGAGATTCCTTGGCTTCGATGTCTGAAGAGATGTTGTACCTTTAAAAATAAGTAACATTTACGAACAATTTGGAATGTCCCCAGTTGTACTTTTACTCCTTCTAAAAAGTTACCCGAAGGCGTCATAAAAACCATAACATTTAATGCAATATGATGCTAAATATTTAGTAAGTATTTTTACTTTACAAATAAAGCGCAGTATCCACATCATAAGGAAACACTCAAGAAAATTTGTATATATATTTCTTGTGTGAAAAATAGTATAAGCCATTTTGACATTTCCTATATCGCTCTTTTTTCTATGAACTGGCGTCACTTCCCTGCAAGACACGAAAGTCAGATTCAGCAATGCTTTAAAACATAATTTATTAAAATTATTGTATTCGTTTTGAGAATGTACGTCAGTTAAAGAGAATATACAAATAGAATAGCGAATGCCATTCCAAAGACCCACAAATACAAATACTGTCATACCTAGTATTTAACCGACTATGTTCTTACAGGGTCGATGCTCAAGGCATGATGAGAAGCACATATATTTCTTGACAAAACCAGGTCTCGCCTGTGCACGTTTGTTAAAAAAATCTTTAGAAAAAGGTAGCAGAAAGCGTATCAATTTTCTTGAGAGGGGAGAAGGGGTAGTACTAGACAAAAAAAGTTTTTCTCGAACATTGGGCGCTTTTTGTATAGAATATTTTCCTTATTGCGATGTGGGCACCGCGCTTCACCAACTACGAAAAGCTTTAACATACAATGGTAACTCCGTTGTAAGACAAGTTTAATAAGTTTCCTACAGGGTGTATTTTTTCACAAATTTCGTGTTTGTGTGTGTATTTGTGAATTTTAAAAAATAATTATTTTAAAAAATCCATATTAAAGAAAAATTTTATTTTTTGTTGTTTGTCAACTCCTTTTGCTGCAAACATTTATTAAATATTTCTTCATATTTTTCGCCTTTACACTGAAAGAAATGGTGCTAGTAAAATCAATAAATCGGTTCTGTTGTTCTTGACTTAACGGAGATTCGGTGAAATTGATCGAATTATGGTTAATTCGACCGAGTTCTTTGTCAAACGAACAAATTAGTTTAGTCATTTCAACACAAGAGAAATTTTCGCTCTTAAGTTAACAAAATTCTGGAAAATTGACAGATTCCTAGTCACTCTAACTGATTTTTCTGTTAACACAACTGACCTCACTGGTTATTTCAACAGCGATCAACAGTTAATACATGAGCAAATTTCAAAGAGAATTTTACGCTCACTGCGCTCTCTACTTTGTACTTATGACGATGGTGCCACTTGTTTAAAAAAAAATACCAAAATAAGAAAACCAACAAATCGAAAAAACACACAAAATGGGAAAACAACAAAAAACTAGTTTTTCAGTTATCAATACAAAACGAAAAACCCTTTTTTGAATTTACTGTGCAAAAAATTATGAGATACCGGGACACCTATTTATCGGGTACAATTTTGCTTCTCCTCCTCCACGCGAAATGCAAAATTGCGCCCTCTTGTTGCAAATTGTTTTGTTTGAACGAACAGGATTTTTCCAAAGTTAGTAACATTTTGTTCAAGTTTTTACAAATTTTCACTCACGCGAACGAAGATAATAAAAAACATCCTGTCTTAATGTTGATGTTTCCGACAACATAAAAGCTTGAGTTGTTTTGGAATCGTTTGAACTTAAAGTGTTACGAAAATTAAACTTGCCGAATTACATGTAAAGTTACTCCAGTGGTGAATTACCTTCTAGCGATTTGATTCTTTAGTTTTCTATAACTTACAAGTTTTCTATTTAAAATGTTATGTCAAAATTTATGCAAGTTTTCTTCGAAACAATCAAGTGTGGCAACTACATGCGAGAGAAGAAATTGAGAATGCGCTGAGCTGCAACTGAAAGAATTGAGAATCAGTTTTGTGACTACTATTTTCATTTCTATTTGCAAAGCGAAGTTCAAAACTATAAATTAAATAAATTATAAAATATAAAATTTGGTGAAAGTGCGGTTAATAAAACAAAATCATAAAGTGTATAATGTTTAATGTGTGCCAGCATATTTGATGTACGCCCAATTGAAATTCGATTAGTAAGTGCGTACATATGTATGTATACGTAGCAAGCATGCGTATTTATGGATTCACATATTTACGTATGTATGTATGTATTTGGCCAACGTGGTGTGATGGCAAAGCAACATCAAAATTTTAGAAATAAGGTTTTTCAATTTGAAGAAAATTTTTTTAAGCGGGGTTGCGCCTCGGCAGTGTTCGGCAAGCGCTCCGAGTGTATTTCTGCCATGAAAAGATCTCAGTGAAAACTCATCTGCTTTGCCAATGCCGCAATATAGGCACTTTCGTACAAAGCTGTCGCAACAACTTTTTTTGTTCATTTGACTACTAAAACGGTCGATTACGAATCAACGATTTGTGCGCAGTTGATTCAACATCTTGTTGCGATGGATAAAAATTAACAGAAACTTCGGTTGAATTGACCCGTATTTCGGTTGATTTTACCAGTCTTTTTCTTTCAGTGTACCAAATATTGTGAATCAAGTGCGACTATTGGAAAATGAAATGGTAATAAATGCAAATTTAACTGAAATTTGAGTAGCAATCGTAATATGAAAAAAAAATGTTCGAGGCGACAAAAAAAGTATAAAATTTATAGGTAGCAATAAGCGTTGTTGCTTTTTCTTCTTTTGTATGATTCGTATTTAGTCTAGATAAACGAAATTTGAAATTTCTTACGAGCATTACATCAGCGTTCGATGACTCCCGATTTTGTGTAGTAAACAAGCGCTAATATTAACAATGCAAGTGCAAACCCTGTAGGGAAATTAATTGTCTAGTTCTGATGCATTACTTTTACTATAGTTCCGAGCTAGTGAAAATCTAGATACTGTCGAACTTATGCTTATTCAGTGCTTTAAGTCCAGTTCTGAAATTCGTATTACTAGTTACTAACTTCCCTACAGGGCAAATACATATTAATTTGAATACGCTTTTGTATTGTGTATTTGGAAGGTGCATTCAAATATACATATATATTTTTTTTGTATTTATTTATTATTTTTATACATTTTTTCTTCGCTTAATCAATAAAGATTTCGCTCATGCAAACAAAATTTCAAAATAACCTTTGAATAATTTGCATAATCATGCATATAAACATCTGCGAGTAAAAAAAAAGCAGTACAATTTTGTTTTGCTATTTAATTGTTACTTTCGTTAATTAAAAAAAATGTGTTGAATTAAAAAATATATAAAATAAATTTAAAAGAAATTTGGAATTTCGAGTCTATTTCTCAAAATTTCAAAATATTTGTTGCTTTGAACAATTCTTGCAACATTTTTACGAAAAAAATTAGGAAATTCGAGAAGTTTAAAAAAATATTCGTCAAAATTTTCAGAAAAAGAATGTTTAGAACAGTTTTTGAGTAGCATATTTTGCAGTCCAATCACAAAAATTGTTTTTCGAAAAAATTAGGAAATTCGACAAGTTTAAAAAATATTCGTCAAAATTTTCAAAATATTTAATGCTTAGAACAATTATTGAATTCCATGTTTTACAGTCCAATGTCTAACAATTTTTCGAAAAAATTAGGAATTTCGAGAAGTTTAAAAAATATTCGTCAAAATTTTCAAAATATTTGATGTTTAGAACATATTTTTGGTTTTTTTAAAACAGTTTTTCAGATTTTTTATCATATAAACAATAATATTTTACATAGGTTTTTTTTTAATGCATATTCTAAAAATTTTCTAAACCTCAAACAAAACTGAAATGTTTTCAAAAATATTTTTAAAACATTTCGAGTTTTCCATTGTGTTTCGAAATCGATTTAAAAAAAATTTCATTTAAAATGCATTAAAATTTTTTTTAATTGACGAGAAAAATAACAAATAGTATTTGCAATTCATTTTTACTGCATTTTTTTCTGTCAGGTGCATGTTTGTATGTAATTAATACACCAAGCATGTACAGCAGCTATCACGAAAATAGCAGCGGCAATTTTTATCAAATTTCGTTAATTAAACTCTTTTTTTATTTTCGATAATTTAAGAAAAATTTTCTATGAATTTCTATTCGTAACTGAAACTATGCAAACTATACTAAACACATTTTGAAAAACTTTGAAATTTCAAAATAATTTTACGAAAATTTCGAATTTTTCATTAATTTCTGAAGTATGTCCAAGAATAGCCCAATCAATATTAATCAAACAAAGTGCAGAGTGGAATTTTTTCTCCGAAAGGCGCATAGTTATTTTTTATGTGAGAAAATCTTAAACATACTTCGGAAAAAAATTGTCAAAAAGCAAACCGCATTTCGAGTTACCCTTTTGTTAGAATTTTAGTCTCAGTAATCTACAAAAGTGCGTAGTAAAGTTCTCGAGTTTTTCATTTTTTTCGAAAAAGATTTTGAGACTGGTTTTGCAAAGTTTCAGTTACAAAAATCTTATAAGTGTGTTCTTAAATTATTGGAAATAAAATAAGAATTTAAGTGAAGAAAAGAGAGACCTGATTAGTTTTTCGAGTTTTTTTTATTCTTTCATAACAAAAGTTTTTTCTTGAACTGTCGAAAATAAAAAAAGAATTTAAATGGCAAAATTTTAAAAAAGATTGCACTGCTGTTTTCGTGTTCACTGCTGTACGTTTGTTTTTTTTTGATGATAATTGCGCCAAGTTCAAATTCTTGTACAGCTCTAGCTTTTTATAAAACTTTCGTCTGTTTTTTCATTGCAGATAAGAATTCCTCATTAATAAAATTGATTTATTAATAAGCAAGCTATAAAAAGTCAGTAAGTTCAGTGTATGCACCAAATTTTGCCAGACATTCCCAGAACAGTTTGCTAGCGCAAATTTAAAGTGGTGTTCTTTTTCATTCCAAAGGCGAAATTGGGCATTTTCGAGCATAGGATTCGGAAAAGGTTTCTACTTGCTAATGCGCTACTTTCCAAAGCTCGAATCATATGTTTTTTGTTTACCAACTTTCAAACCATGTGCTTTTCGGTTAAATACGTTCATAACAATTCTGTTTACGTTCTAATTTTGAAATTTAATCTTCTATTAATTTGATTTTAAACAACAAAAATAACATTGAATAAAGCATTGTCGTTATTGTTGTAACAACTACCACCCAATAAGACAACTGGTTGTACAAAGTTCGCCAGCACTGCAGGCAACAGCTTTTGATTACTATTATGATATCAAAGAACTTTCAGACAGCCGATCGTTCAGTGGATCGTAACTACTCAACGGTGTGTTAAGAAAGTTATTACTCAATGACTGCTCAACATTTGTTTTCCTGAAAGTGCTCCTTGTCGCTTTCTCGTAAAATTTGCAGGATTGATTTCTGCATTTGTAATGCTATCGCGAAAATAACACCGCACTACGTCGCATTTTGGTGTAACAATTTGCATTGAAAATGCGAAATGAACTGCCACATTTCAGGTAAAATGCGTGCAAAATGCTAAATATATATTCTATAGATTACTCTCCCTCTGGCCTTTTTGCTTCACCCCTCTCTTTTTCTTTTTCGCCGCTTCATATGCTTCTTTTCTCCTTCTCGGTATCCACTTCCAACTTTCTCTTCCCTCCCCACTCCATTTTCTCTAAAAGTAAGACTAATCTAGGGACAAAAGTATATTTCAATCATCACCAATACCTAATTTTTTCGAAAAGTTTAAAAGAGGATTATTATATTATTTATGACTCTAGGTAAAAAGCTAGCTATTTGCCAAATTTCTTGTTGAGAAATATAAAGCAATTGCTATTTGTGAATTTTTCTGTTATAAAATTATAATGGCTTGATCTATTCTCATGAAATTTTGTGAGCATTTTGAGTAGGTCTGAGAATCGACCTAAATGGTAAGATTGATTCACCCCTAAATTTAGTTTTTATAAAAAAGTGTTCAACTTGGGACTGGAACTGGGACTGGGAATAAGGTAAGTAGAAGAATAAGAAGAACTTGAGAGAAGTAAAAGGAGGGAAGTAGAAAGATGGGGAGCAGACAGAAAATAATGGCGGGAATATACGGAGAGGGAGAAAGTGACGCAGACAAAGAATATTAGGAAAAGCTGGATAGGGAGAATAAGCAGCAAAAACTTCTTAAAATTTATGCAAATGGACCAAAGCTAGGGCAGAACAGCGTCTGCGGGGCTGCTGTTCTGCATAAACATTAACGCCAGCGAACACGAAAATGGCAGTGACAATGTTTACCAAGCTTCGTCAATTAACCTTTTTTTATTTCGAAAATTTAGAAAAAAGCCCAAGAATTTTGTAACTGAAACTATGTAAACCAATCTCAAAAACAATTTAGAAAAAAAAGCCCAAGAATTTTGTAACTGAAACTATGTAAACCAATCTCAAAAACAATTTCGAAAAAATCGAATGTTCGATAAAAATTTTTTCGAAAAATTCGAACATTGTTTTAGAGTTTTTTTTTAATTATTTTTTTGAATATGAAGTATTGTAACGCAGTCGACTTTATTGCAATAAAGTTCAAGTAATAAGTCTTTCAAACCTCTTATTAATTTTTGAATTTTTTTCCAAATTGTGCTTCATATACATACATATATACATCAACATAAAGGGTACATAGCTCAATTTTTCTTATAGAAAAAAATCTCAAACACGCTTCGAAAGAAAAATTAAAAAAAAATCAATGCGTATTTTAAGCGACCTATAACTTGTACTCTGTTAGACTAAAATTAATTACGATGGCACTATTTAGCAACAAATCTATGGAATGCCAATGGGAAACCCCCTATCTCCCATAATAGCAGACATAGTGCTAGATAAAATTATTGACGACAGTATCTCTGAACTTGAATCTAACGACATATATATTAAATACATAGATAAGTATGTAGATGATATATTAGCCATAGTTAAAAAAAAGGACGTGGAAATCATACTCAAAACCCTAAACTCACAACACACGAAAATCCAATTCACCACAGAAAAAGAAAAAGACAACAAACTTGCATTCCTAGATATTGAGATCACTAGAGTAAACGAAAAATTGAGAACGAATTGGTATTCTAAGTCCATAGCGTCATCGAGGATGATAAACTACCACTCGAACCATCCATGGACCCAAAAGAAGAACACGGCAATAAGCCTAATAAGAAAAATTATGATTTTAAGTGATCAGGAGTTCAGGAATGAAAACAAGTTGAAAATAAAAAATATTCTATACAAAAACGGGTACCCTAATGCAGTCACTGAGAAGCTAATAACTACAACAATTAACAATACTGAACATTCAAATATTAATACACAAAACAATAATGTACGGGATAACATAATATACACAGGAATTACATACATACCAGGCTTAACGGACAACAAAAGTTTGAGAAATATCATAAACAACAACAACGTAAGATTTGCGCACAGACCACACTGCACTCTAAATAAAATTTTTACACGAACAAAAGACACAATCGAAAAGGAGCAACAACATAATGTGATATACGAAATCAAATGCAAGGGAAAAGCTGGCGAAGACTGCAACAAAATTTATATAGGGACAACAAAAAGATCATTAGGAATACGAATAAGCGAACACAAAGCAGACGCAAGAAACAAAAAGACCTCTACGGCACTTTCGCAACACCTATCAATACACAATCACTCAGCTGATTTTTCGAATGCGCGTATATTGGACATAGAAAGAAGAACAAAAACAAGGCTAACACTAGAGGGCTTGCGAATACAACAACGAATAAAAGACTGTGTGAACTTCAAAGAGGACGTAGACAATATCAACTGTGCTTACTTCACAGCAATCAAAAAGCACACAGTGTGATGAGATGAGCAACGTAAAGGATGCAGCGCGAATATATGTATGTATATAGTTTTGAAAAATTTTTTTAATTTAATTGAATGTAATGTAAGTGAAATTCTCAATGTTGTGTAAAATGTTTCTTTTGCAAATAATTGTTTTATGTTATTAATAAAAACAGATCTCCCTGAGGAAGGTACAAAATGTACCGAAACGCGTAGGAGGATAAAGGAAAACTTAGTTTTTCGCTTAAAAACCACCGGCCTAATAGCTCTTATATAAAAGAATCCAAACATAATAAACATTGGCCCATCAAACAACTGAATAAAATTAATTAGGTTACACAACTGCATAGTCAAAAAATCAAATACTAAATTCGAAATTTTCTTTAAAGTTTTCTAATTTACGATTTTTTTTTCAAAAACTATTTCGAGGTTTGTTTGCGTAGCTCAGTTACAAATTTCATAAAAGTTTTGTCTTAAATTATCGAAAATAAAAAAGAATAAACCTATAACTGCTATTTTTGTGCTCGCTACTATATGTTTTTTCAAATTTCTCAAATATTGAGACAAAGTTTAAAAGTTAGCGTTATTCTTTGTCGTATGTATTTATTAAAAAAAATCATAATCATAATTGCTACATTCCCTGGTTGTTATTGATAAGCACAACAAACTCACTCATAACAGACAGCACAAAATGAAATTGTGTAAATTAAACATGCGTTTGTTATTTTAGATAATTTGCCGGCATCGGTTCTAATGAATTGTTTTCTAAAGAGTACAGTCGAGTTATAATTTATAATGTGCATATGTATTTAAGTTTGTATATATTTCGTCTCTCTACTATGTACTATTAATATATAGAACATGTCGTTACTATCGTTGATATTCCTTATTTTGCTTATCAAGACGGAAGTGTTGTTTAGTAAATGTGCCATGAATTCCATGTTTTACTCACAATGTTTGCTAATACATACAAATATTTATGACATATGTACATACATTCAAACATACAACAATAAGTAGGTTTGTAACATGAGAACAGCATCCACTTATTGGGAGGGTGTCTAAATAAATTGAGAATTCTTCAATGCTTTGGTGTTATTTTGGGCGTGACAAATTTGAAAATTAAATTATGTTTAATTAGATGCGTGCCGTTGCAATTATGAAAGTTAAAACGAGAGGAGTTCACTGAAAATAGCATTCTTAGTATTCGGAATTTCGAACTGTTTGGTGTAAGCACCAAAATGCCTCTATTTCATATTGTGACGAACTCGTATCACTAAACTGTTGAATAAAACACTCCAATATTCTGTATTACAAAATGGTCTTTATTAGACTACTTTGAAAATACTTCACAATAACACTTATACTTCGCAACTGATAGCGTGCTTAAATCAAACTGATTGCTCATGCCTCAGCTGGTGCTGCTTTTATACTCTTCGGTTTCCTCGTTCGCATACTTCTAGGCGTTTATTCTTCTTAAATTTACTACTTACCAGCTATAAAATTACCAGCGTTAAACTACAGATGCACGTTTATAGCTTCTCGAATAGCAATATGCGCGTGTATATGTGAGAACTGCTTTGCTGATGATTGCATACTTTTGTGAGTATCTATCCGCTGCTGTATTTACATATGTAGATACAAGTGACTGCTTAGTATCGGCTTAGAGATGATAGTATCCCTTAGTGTTGCTAATATTCGTCACAATATATTGCTAGGGATTACAGTCCAAAATATTTTTAAGAATTTGTGAATGTGTAAGCATCTTTGTTCACGTTATGGGAGAGCCCGGAATGTAAGCGTAACTGGAGGGTGTCTTATCAATTTGTTATCGAAGTGGTAACGGTTTGTTATCGATGGGCTATAAATTTACTATTGATCATAAGTCATATAGATATCTTATCGGACTTTTAACGAAAAGCTACGGAAAGTCACTTATTATTTATCGAAAAGTTATCGATATGTTATCAAAATATTATCGATTTGTTGTCGAAAAGTTATCGATTTTCTGTGTTACCAATTTTTTATCGGCGTGTGATTTGCTATCGAAAAGTTGCCGTCTTGTTATTGAGAACTTGAGTTTTAACAATTTGTTATCGGCGTGTTATCTATTTGATATTGACGATCCATTGGTTTGTTATGAAAAAGGGGCCCGTATCGTGTTATACGATCACGTATTGAAAAGCATTTTCACTCAATCAATAAATCATTAACTGTCAAAAGATTCGTAAAAATGATATGAAGTTATGGTTGTTATGAGTACTGATAGCCACGATTTCACATATTTCCCTACTCCGATTACCCATTTCAGAGTTATTGCGATTTAAAAAATTGATTTCGATCAGGGATCGTGTAACGCAACACCAGCCCAGATACCGAAACAAATTCAACAAAAAATCGGTGACATATCTTTAACCGTTGATAAGTAGCCGATAACAAACCGATACTAAGCCGATAATAAAACAATAACTTGTCGGGAAGAAGCTGACGAAGCTCTTCAATTCAAAACTGTTTGTTTATAGTAAAGTTGCCTCTGTTGTGGTTCCCCTAGGTGAGCTATAGGTAGTTTTAAAACATTAGTTTGCTAACGTACACTTTTTATGTTTACACATCGAACTTAGACGGGACTTTGTACGCACGCTTTTTTCTGCGTACTCATTGATTGTCATACCCTAATCCTCAGCCACGGAATCCACTCACCTTAACGACAAAAGCTTGAACGTAGGCAAGACCAAGTTTAAATTAAATTTTTTAGAAGTAGTTAAAAGCACCTGGTCTTAGTAACATGGTTCATCATAGATAAGTCGACTCCCCTTCGTGCGATAGGCTTGCTTAGAGAGTCTAAAAAGAGAGAACGAGGTTCTCTCGTCTTAGACTTAGCAAGTTTCACCGCTTTGGCTACATAAGTAGATGTGTGGGAAGCCCTATGTACATATATAAGTATGCTTCTCCGTCAACCTTGTTAAAATTATGTTTGGAGATAAAGCGGTAATTTTGAAAGACTACAAATTCAACTGAAGATTGCACCGACAACGTTTCGTTTTCAACTCAGATTTACAAGCCACTGTGAAAAATTGTTTAAATATATATGAAATATGTATTTAATTAGCGAGACAAGCTCATTATGCTAAATACAATTTTTTTGCTATGGCTATATATTGATGGACATGTTTCTGAATTTAACTTCTTTATCGGCTAGCTTTTAGAGAGCTGAGCTTTGAACTCCAGCAGATGGCTCTATCCACACAACTCATATGAATGTATGCTGTACGCTTTGTAATTTGTCTCTAAGTATTGCCTTTTTAATTGCTATTTCTTTTATACACAATTTCGTACATTTGTATGCTATGAATTTTTTTAAATACAAATTGTATGGAATATTTTCAGACGCGTTCAACAGAACTTGATCAGTAACATTGAAGTCCCCCAGCGGGTTAGGGGGTCAGAATATACCCGCGGTAGGTATGCCTGTCGTAAGAGGCGACTAAAATACCAGATTCAAGGGGCTGTGTAGCGCAACCCTTCAGGTTACTTACTTAATTGGCGCTTAACCGTCTAAACGGTTATGGCCGTCCAACAAGGCGCGCCAGTCGCTCCTTCGCTCCGCCAACCGGCGCCAATTGGTCACACCAAGGGAGTTTAAATCCTTTTCCAACTGGTCCTTCCAACAGAGTGGGGGCCGCCCTCTACCTCTGCTTCCATAGGCGGGTTCCGATAGAAAAACTTTCTTGGCCGGATCATCATCTTTCATTCGCATAACATGGCCTATCCAGCGCAGCCGCTGCGTTTTAATTCGCTGGACTATGTTCATGTCTGCGTATAGCTCGTATAGCTCATCATTAAATCTTCTTCGGTACTCGCCATCGCCAACGCGTAGACGTCCATAAATCTTTCGAAGAACTATTCTCTCGAACACTCCCAAAGCCGCTTCATCTGCTGTTGTCATGGTCCATGCTTCTGCCCCATATAGCAGGACGGGTACGATAAGTACCCCCGCTGTGCGGGTTGTGGGCTGGGCTTGGGACCCGCCACGTAAAGCCATACTCCAATGAAATATAACAACAAGCCTCGGATAAAAAACCCTTCAGGTTGCCAGTGCAATATACAGTTTCTCCAAACCCAATTTCCAACCTCACCTATCCGCGGCGAATCCTGTTTCACCAACAAAGGCAAGGCAAAGGACCATCACATGGATAACACTCCCCAAAGCCATCGGGAGCAACCTTATCGCTACAAAAACAACAACAACAGTAACATTGAATTTTGATCATTTCGCTAGTACCAATGCTTTCGCTGTACACTATTATATCAATATTATTCGAGAAAATTTCACGAAATTTTCGAATTTTTTATTTAAGAGTTTTCTATATTTTTGAGTGTTCAGTTCTGAAGCTCATCAGGTTTAGTGCAACAGACTATAAGTTATGTTCCCTCAAAATTCTTATTGATTTTTCACAAAATTTTTCCGAACAAAAAATAATCCGAAGGTGGCACAATGCCGAAACCGGATAGGAAGTTCTTCGAAAATACCTGAAAGATATAACGTTCTCTATAATGTGCTAAGATAAAGAGCGTGCGGTAGATTTTCCCACCACTCAATCGACGACTACTCTGGAACTTATTAAAAAAAAATATTAAATCTTTTTCCAAGCACACTGACTCAAAACAACCAAAATCAAATCAAAATACTACTCTGATTTTAATTCCAATTCCGATTCAATTTTTGTTTTACATTAAATGCAAATGTTGACACATTCTTAATTTGTTTAATTGACAAAACAATTAAATTAATTAAAATGTAGCATAACTGTGTCTACTTTATATGACAGCTAGTCTAAAAAAAAACAATAAATAAAGAATAAGAAATTTCTAAAAATAAAAAAATACATTAAAAATAATTATTTGCAAAATAAGTTTTAAGCGGGCGCGCAAATTATTCATTCAGGCAAACTTGCGAATACAACAATAAAAAAATCATTAAAATAAACACGCACAATTGAAAATTTTAGTATGAATATTAGACTGTTACAAAATAAAAAGTTTAGGTTAGGTTTTTTGCAAAGAAAATTTGGAAAAACAAATTTTTTCGGCTACCTCAACTTTCCTTTTTTTAATTTACACCAGTATACGTTTATCAAAGAGTACTTCACTTCAAATAAATTTCGTTATCCAAATTTTGGAATCAAAAGAGTGATTGAAAATGCTCTGCTACCTTGAATGTGTTTTATCTGCTCCGGCTCTAAATAAGATCATAGCATAGAGCAGAGCCATGGCATAAAAAAGAGATAGCATTTCTTATTCTGTGCTATGAGCTACGTTGCATTTTAGATCGGAGCAGAGAGCAGAATAAAAGCTCCCAACGTTATTTGCAGTGCAGCGGGAGCAAAGAAAATTTATGCTATGGCTCTGCTCTATGCTCTGTTCATGTTCTCAGCCGAAGCAGTAGCAGTAGCTCCTCTGGAGTAGCAAATACAAACACTGAGTCAAAACAAAAAAATTTTAATTTATAGAAAACTTTAGAAGCAAACTACAAATATCAAAAGATGTGACGAAAAAATGATGAGCATTTGACTTCCTTTATATTAGGTCGGTTGACTGTTTGTCCGCTTTTCATACAAATCTTGCAATCGATTTTTAAGTAACTTCTCATTGAGCTACAAACGTGAAACTTTACACATAGGTTAGAACACCGTGACAATGCAACAAAAGGAAAAAAAATTCGTTAGGCTGCGCACGGATCGAAATAATTAGATAAGAATTTGAAAATGTTCAAACCATCTTTTAAGTAACTTCTCGATGAGCTAGAGACTTGAAATTTCGAACTTAATTCAGATGTCGATGACACCTGATGACACGATACAAAAAGATTCGCTAGGGGTTGCATGGGATGAGATATTTAGAAAAATTGTACGAAACTGAGGGAATTTTGAGATTGATTTTTATGTAAGTTCTCATTGACCTACAACTTTAGTACTTAACAAATAGGTTAAGACGTCGAGAAAATTTAAGAAAATTAGAAAAAAATTCCGTCAGGTGGCGCACGGATCGATAAAAATTAGATAAGAATTTGGAAATTTGGTGTTTTGAGATCCATTTTAAAGTAACTTCTCATTGAGCTACAAACATGAAACCTCAGAGGCAGGTTAAGACACCGTGACAAAGGAACAAAAAGAGAAAAAAATTCCGTTAGCTGGCGCACGGATCGAAAATATTAGATAATAATTTGAAACCGGGTTTTAAGTAACTTCTCGATGAGCTAGAGGCCAACAATTTAGAGCTTAATTCAGAGGTCGATGACACAACACAAAAAGTTTCGCTGAATATTCAATTATTATAAGCCGGTGGTAAGCTCATGAATTATTAAATAATAAGTATAAATTGAACACACCATTAAACAAACAAACATATTTATGAGAAGTAAAAATATAAAGGTGGAGCGCAATTGATTGACTAATAATATCTCCTTTCCTACCAACTTTCCAATCCAAATAATGTGCGCTCCACTTTTGTATTTTTACTTCTCATAAATATGTTTGTAATTTCTATGTCAAAATTTAGCAAGAAAATGTCTTTATATAAGGAGACATCTTTCGCTGATTTTTGTCCATTTATATAAAGGAAGTGCTTAAAATTATTTTATTTTATTTTTATTTAATTTTAATTTTTTTTATTTATATTTTAAAAAATTTGTTTTTAACCTGCCTTGCACAACTACTTCATATTACATAATATATCAAGCAATGCGGCAAATTTAACTCATTGCAAATTATGTTGTAATCAAGTTAAAAATAGCGAAAAGTCATAAGGAGGATGCAAGTGCTACTTATTTTAAAAAGAAGCTTGTTAGTATGTGTAAAGTGCATCTGGGTACACAAAACTATGATTTCATAAATCAGCTAGAATAAGCGTGCAACAAATTTATATAAAACATAAATTGTTGTGCCACTAAACATTCCGCAGAAATAACAATTAGGCAATCATTTATGCAGTTAGTCAATGTGTGTCGAATGTATGTATGTGACTGAATGCGTGAATACCCTATAGAAAATTTGAATGGGAATAACTTGGAAAGGGTTGTCTAAGCTTTGGCGTGTTTTATAAAATTTTTTTTGTTATTTTAGTGGACTGTATGTTATTTTATATATTTATTCTATTTGTTTGTGGAAGAACAGAGGATACTTAGCACCTGCTACGCCTTATATGTACTTATTGGAGGCGAGAATTAGGGCTCTGAGATATTGGTTGCGTTGGCTCAAGCCATATAATTTTGATATGAAAAACCCCGATTTGAAATAAAAAATTTAAGCCATGCCTTCATAATAGTTCAGCATACTAGTTGAGAATTACAGCGCACTCTAAAGATGATGAAACAAACGAAAGACAAATGTCCATAGTGTGGCGAATATTAGCATCACTATGCTGTTAGTAAATAATCATAACAACGAAAACAGCCAGCAGCCACACTTATGTACAAGGCAACGAAGAATATTCCATACACATAACCAGCAGCTTGAAGCAGAGAAATTATTATATTACTAGCAGACCCGTCAGACGTTGTTCTGCCCTAAATTTGGTCTATCTCCATACATTTTAATAAGCTTTTTCCGTCTAAAAACTACCCTGTACTAAAGCACTCATCAACAGCTTTCATTTGTTATCCATATTGTATAAACACTTTCTAGGGGTACCCGGGTCCAGGTTTTGGCCTCAATCTCGAGACCCTAGTCACCAATAGGTATGAAAAACTATCCTGTACTAAAGCACTCATCAACAGCTTCAATTTGATACCCATAATGTAAATACACTATCTAGGCGTTCACGGGCCCACGTTTTGGCCTATATCTCGAGACCTTAGTCACCCAGGGGTATGAAAATTACCCTCTACTAAAGCACTCATCCACAGCTTTCATTTTTTATCCATATCCTATAAACACATTCTAGGGGTACCCGGGTCCATGTTTTGGCCTATATCTCGAGACCCTATCACCCAGGGGTATGAAAATTATCCTCTACTAAATCACTCATCCACAGCTTTCATCTGATATCCATATTCTATAAACACATTCTAGGCGTACCCGCGTCCACGTTTTCGCTTATATCTCGAGACCCTAGTTACCCGCGGGTACGAAAAATACCCCGTATCAAAGTACTCATTCGATACCCATATTGTACAAACATATCCCAGGATTACCCACGTCCACGTTTTGATCTCAAGACCCTATCCAGAACGGGATAAAAATTAGCCTATGCCTGTCTCCTGGTTCTAAGCTACCCCTCCACCAATTTTCAGCCAAATATGTTCATCCGTTACTTCCTCTTCAATCACTCTTTATCTTTAGCGCATCAAAATCCGTTGCGTATTTTTAAAGGTTTAAGCATTCAAAGGGACATAGGGACAGAAAAAGCGACTTTGTTTTATACTATGTAGTGATGTACATCCATACATACCTATAAACCTACGCCAGAAGTTAAATAACGCAGCGAATGCTATATATGTACGTATGTATGTGTCGCATCAAGCCTCACTCAGAAAGCAATTAGCGCGGACAGTTCACAGTGAACAAACACTCAT
Organism: Eurosta solidaginis; assembly: GCA_029619165.1. Lineage (NCBI taxonomy): Eukaryota > Metazoa > Arthropoda > Insecta > Diptera > Tephritidae > Eurosta > Eurosta solidaginis. The sequence goes on from JARSSU010027891.1 coordinate 36,943, forward strand.
ACGCATTTTTCGATAAAAATGTTACTTTTGTTTAAACAATTTGGCTGATATAAGAAAGGAATCAAGTATTTTTTTTTGATGCAGATCGAAGGTAAATATTTCAAAGTTTTAGTGAAAGGTAGAATTTTTCAAATCCATCCTTCCGTTTATGAGTTATAGCTGTGTAAACAAAAATTTTATGATTTTTTACTACATTTTGGCAATTTGCCACGCCCCTATAATATATACCTTCAAATTATATTAACTGTACCATCTCACGTAGCTAAGCTTTCAAATGCAAAAACCGTTTTAAAATCGGAGCATTCTGTGTGAAGTTATGTGCATACATAGCATTTAGCGACTTTATTTTATAAGATTTATAGATAGATTATATTTCACATACATATGTGACCCGGTCTATGAAAAGGTGGCTTATAACTAAACAAAATGTTTGCACTTTTTTTCTGGTTTCGATAGTTTTTGAGACGATCTTTCACGTGGTGAAAACTAGAAAGTCCTAACTTGCTTGGAAGTGTACTAAAAATGTAGAGAAAGGAGAGCACAAATGAAAAACGATGAAGCCTTTGGTTCCTTCGATGCCAATTTGGTGGCTGGTGAAGCATACCCAATGGAGCCAAAATATCGGTCAGAAACTGGTTTGTGCTTTGCCTTTTGGGCATGACTGTTCATAATGCAAAAGAAAAACTATAAGAAACTGAAGGAATGCATTGTTTATCTTTAACAGCTGTGTCTCGCAATTTCTTTTCTGGGTCATAAGCCACCTTTTCATAGACCGGGTCACATATATGTAGCCGGCAGCTAAGAGTAGAAGTAGTTACTCACACATACCCACGCATATGTCTAGAAGAAAAACATAAACTACAGATATACATACATGTATATAACTAACTAACCAAGCACGAGATACAACTGTGCTAGAAGGCAAGTTAGTGAAACGTCTAGAGAAATGGTGGAACAAGGTAACCGAGAGTATCAAAGCAGCGCAAGCTGAGGAATCAGTAATCAGTTTGATTTAAACACGCTATTAGTGAATTGTAATTGTGAAGTACTACTCACAAATTAGTATGATAAAAACCATTATGTAATACTGAATATTGGAGTTATTTATTGAACAGTTCAGCGATTCGAACGTTAGCAGAAGGTGTCTAATTATCAGGAATTTCCCAGAATTCGTTACAATAGTTTATGTCCCTTAAACATGCGTGATTCCAGCGTTTCGGACGATATACATAGCTCATGGCTCTATTTTGCGTATGGCAATGGATTAACCTTATGGTCTCGTAAAAGCTCAAACCAGATACCAGTACTGCAACGTCATCTGCATAGGCCACCATTCTAATTATATTCCTTTTGAGTTGAGAAAACATGCTGCTATAGCTAGACAAAACCGGGCTTTAGATCAGAAATGCTCTTAAGAGCTTCGGAAAGCAAATTAATTACTCTCACAAGATGCCTTCACCTTTTGTTTCTCAGTCTCGATTGAATGGCCCTTGATGTTGACATTCTTGAATTATTAATATTCTGTGAGTATGAACAGTTGTCTACTGGGCTAAGTATTAAGCCCAAAGACATTACCTTAGGGTAACAAGCTGTACTATAAGAAATCATTACAATACTGAAATTTGGCCGCTCATTAACTTTAGACACTTTCCCAGAAGCCGAAAAGTGGTGAGAACGCGTAGGACTGGATCCACTTAACATACGATTATAAATGACATTTTTGCTTCAAACTAGACGCATTTATCCCAGATCTTAACAGCTTTACATTTTCGCTGAACAGTCTCCCGAATAGACTTTGCTCTTACCAGCACTTAGGCTGATATAGAGGCATCACCATCGGTAGTTTTGCTCTTCTCCGTACTGTTAAAGAACGCCCGGTACTCGTTCATCATCACCTGACAAGTGAAACGGTCGGTCACATTCTTGGGATTCACGGCGCCGTTTGCCCTGCTGCGTTCTATACTATCCAAAATAGACAGTTAAATCAAGTTTTGTTCTTAAAATGCACTGGACGTTTCAGTATTGTTTGCCATCTGCTTCGTAAGACTTTGCCAGAACTTAACCACATGAGGGACGGAGCACTCTTATCTGCAGTACAGACTACAACACTTCTCTGGGTTGTAATGTAGGAACTCCTTTTACGAAGTAAAAATATAACCTTGCCGAAGTATGCTCGTTTCACTCACGTTAATTCCGTTCGTGTTATTGTATTCCTTGGCGGTGTCAGCAAAATATTCCAACAGGGTCCTTTTCAACTCTAATCAACAAATGTAGTCATCTTGCATTTCTTCAAATCGTATTTTTCAATAGCATATGCATTTTGCATTTGATTTTGTTGTTGGCTCAATATTTTATATTTCAATACAAATTTATTGCCATTTTTGTTGCTTGCACAGATGTATAAATTTCATTGTTTTTTTAATTACTATTTACTAGCGGCAACATTTTTCATTTACATCATTACTTTTTGCATACATAAAGTTTATGCTTTTGCCAATGGTGTAGGACTTAAATAATTCACGCAAATCATAAAAGCGGAAATGAGATTTATGGCTAAAAATAAGTTTATGCAAATAAATTTTTCTTTGGGAGAGAGCTTTGTTTAGACTCAGTGTAAGATATAAAGAAGTCATTCAATAAATATATTTCATTTTCATTTTTAACCAAACTAAAATCGCTTCATAAGCTTTGAGGTTTGCTTCTTCAGAAAATAATTTTCAATAATTCGCTTTTTATGATGCAATTGGAGTTTCTGATTTTAAGTAGTTATACACTACACACACATATGTTCAGTTATGTTCAGCTGATATTACTTAGTTTCTCTTTTTTGGAGTGTTATCGGTATCTATTTGATTATAAAACATTGAACGATAACATTGCCATCGATAACAGACCGATAACTCGTCAATAACATGCCGATTACAAACCGATAATTCGTCGATAACAATTTTTTTATGAAAAATTCATATTTTTTCGATAACAAATCGATACATTTTCAATTACAAATCGATAAATTTTCTACAAGACGATAACTTATCGATACCGGTTGTCTTGATAACAAATCGATATTTTTTCGATAGCAAATAAATAAACTTAATAACAAATCGAAAACCAATAACTCGTCGATAACAGTTGTTATCAATAGCAAACCGTTTTATTTCTCCTTTCCTTCCACCACTTCCTCATATTACACAGTACATTTTCTAAACACACATTCTGGATTTCCCCATACAACATTTTACGCCTTCACTTACATTCTGTAGTACGGGGTACTATGGCCCTGGCAGCACTCATTTCTGAATAATTTGTTTAACGCTGTGTTACTCATTCACGCCAAAAAGGCTGAACGGTTAAGTATGAAATTTTACAGAGGATAGACAATGGTGTGAAAGAATCTACTGGCTATATTTTTGTTTTCTGAAGAGGAGGTGGGAACAGTAAATTTTTAATCTCTTCTGACAGTAGATTTACCTTGACCCGTAATATTAAGTCTACGAGCTATATAAATAAGCGTATGATAATTTTGTAAAGGTTTGCAGGTATTTCCTCCCCCGCTCCCTCTATCTGGAATAGTATCTTAAACTTGCTTTAACTCTAGCTGGTTTTGTCCTGCACTAATAATATTTGGTATCCGAGTCACATAGATCGAATGAGCAGTGCCGCGGTTACCACCTACAAGACCCTACCCCCTATTTATTATAGACCAATGGTTTTGGAATTTCTTTGGGATCATGCCTGGAATCGTTTCGGGTTTACTGCGCAACTAAGTCAGGACTGTTTAAGGATCTTGTCGGGACTTCTTAGGAAATATTTCGAAATAATTTCTATATTGTCTTCGTAATCATTTTGGATTTTTTACAGGATCGAACCAGGGTCTAATTCAAGAGTATTTCGCTCCTTTCGGAACTAGCATGGCAGAGACCCTGCCATCTAGGTAACGTGATTCTGAATTTCTTTGTGATATGAAATAAAAAGCCTGAAGATATACCTAAATACATTTAAAGCCTCCACATAAAATAAAAGGCTGAAAGGTCAGGCATAAGAGATCTAAATAAAAGTCGCTGTGCATCGATGCCTAATAATAATAGTAGTAATAATAGTAATAAAGAAAAAAGGGCCAAGTGGATCCTTCTTGAGTATAAGCTATCTTTCGGCTCAATTTTATCGAAATTAATGCAGTCTTGCCGGGGTGATTGAGTCACAAAGGCGATATCTGGTCTTCCCAACATTGAAACGTCTGGATATTCAAACAGTCACATTTATAATTTCCCGGACCATTTTCAGGTTGAGGCTATCTGCGGATCATTTCACGGGTTTCCTCGTGTCATTTAAGTGATATTATTCGACACTATGGATCATTTTTGACCATTCTGGTACAATTTTAGGACTGATGATTCCTATATCCTTACTATATTGAAATGATTCTCGGGAAAACCCCGGGACTTTTGGGTCCGTTTTACCACAAGGTTACGAATAGTTTCATCGCTATATCAATGTTTCAGGACTATTTAGAGATCGTTTTGGTATTGTTTTAATGAACTTTTCGGTACTAATTCCAGATATTTTTTAGGACTATTTCGGAATTGATAACGGGATATTTTCGTAATTTTTTCGGTGCACTTTCTGGGTTTTTTATACTCAGCTGAGCAGAGCTCACAGAGTATATTAATTTTGTTCGCATAACGGTACCCCGTAACGGCATAAACTAATCGAGATAGGTATAGACTTCTATATATCAAAATGATCTGGTCGAAAAACGAAATTCATTTAGCCATGTCCGTCCTTCCGTCCGTCCGTCCGTCGGTCTGTCTGTCCGTGAACACGATAACTTGAGTAAGATTTGAGGTGTCTTAATGAAATTTAGTATGTAAGTTCCTGGGCACTCATTACAGATCGCTATTTTAAATGAACGAAATCGGACTATAACCACGCCCACTTTTTCGATATCGAACATTTCGAAAAACCGAAAAAGTTCGATAATTCCATAACAAAGACAAATAAAGCGATGAAACTTGGTAGGTGGATTTACCTTATGACGCAGAATAGAAACTTAGTAAAATTTTTGACAATGGGCGTGGCACCGCCCACTTTTAAAAGAGGGTCATTTAAGAGTTTTGCAAGCTGTAATTTGGCAGCTGAGTATGTAATGTTCCTTAGTATGTAGCCTTCCTTACTTGTTATACTCAGTTGAGCAGAGCTCACAGAGTATATTAAGTTTGATTGGATAACGGTTGGTTGTACATATATAAAGGAATCGAGATAGATATAGACTTCCATATATCAAAATAATCAGGATCGAAAAAAAATTTGATTGAGCCATGTCCGTCCGTCCGTCCGTCCGTCCGTCCGTTAACACGATAACTTGAGTAAATTTTGAGGTATCTTGATGAAATTTGGTATGTAGGTTCCTGAGCACTCATCTCAGATCGCTATTTAAAATGAACGATATCGGACTATAACCACGCCCACTTTTTCGATATCGAAAATTTCGAAAAACCGAAAAAGTGCGATAATTCATTACAAAAGACCGATAAAGCGACGAAACTTGGTATATGAGTTGAACTTATGGCGCCAAATAGAAAATTAGTAAAATTTTGGACAATGGGCGTGGCACCGCCCACTTTTAAAAGAAGGTAATTTAAAACTTTTGCAAGCTGTAATTTGGCAGTCGTTGAAGATATCATGATGAAATTTGGCAGGAACGTTACTCTTATTACTATATGTACGCTTAATAAAAATTAGCAAAATCGGAGAAGGACCACGCCCACTTTAAAAAAAATTTTTTTTTAAGTAAAATTTTAACAAAAAATTTAATATCTTTACAGTATATAAGTAAATTATGTCAAGATTCAACTCCAGTAATGATATGGTGCAACAAAATACAAAAATAAAAGAAAATTTAAAAATGGGCGTGGCTCCGCCCTTTTTCATTTAATTTGTCTAGGATACTTTTAACGCCATAAGTCGAACAAAAATTAACCAATCCTTTTGAAATTTGGTAGGGGCATAGATTTTATGGCGTTAACTGTTTTCTGTGAAAATGGGCGAAATCGGTTGATGCCACGCCCAGTTTTTATACACAGTCGTCCGTCTGTCCTTCCGCATGGCCGTTAACACGATAACTTGAGCAAAAATCGATATATCTTTACTAAACTCAGTTCACGTACTTATCTGAACTCACTTTATCTTGGTATGAAAAATGAACGAAATCCGACTATGACCACGCCCACTTTTTCGATATCGAAAATTACGAAAAATGAAAAAATTCCACAATTCTATACCAAATACGAAAAAAGGGATGAAACATGGTAAGTTAATTGGATTGTTTTATTGACGCGAAATATAACTTTAGAAAAAACTTTATAAAATGGTTGTGACACCTACCATATTAAGTAGAAGAAAATGAAAAAGTTCTGCAGGGCGAAATAAAAAACCCTTAAAATCTTGGCAGGTATTACATATATAAATAAATTAGCGGTATCCAACAGATGATGTTCTGGGTCACCCTGGTCCACATTTTGGGCGATATCTGGAAAACGCCTTCACATATACAACTACCACCACTCCCTTTTAAAACTCTCTTTAATACCTTTAATTTGATACCCATATCGTACAAACTCATTCTAGAGTCACCCCTGGTCCACCTTTATGGCGATATTTCGAAAAGGCGAACACCTATAGAACGAAGGCCCACTCCCTTTTAAAAATACTCATTAACACCTTTCATTTGATACCCATATCGTACAAACAAAGTCTAGAGTCAACCCTGGTCCAGAAAGGCCTACTCCCTCTTAAAATACTCATTAACACCTTTCATTTGATACCCATATCGTACAAACGAATTCTAGAGTCACCCCTGGTCCACCTTTATGGCGATATCTCGAAAAGGGGTCCACCTATAGAACTAAGCCCCACGCCCTTTTAAAATAATCATTAACACCTTTCATTTGATACCCATATCATACAAACAAATTCTAAGGTCACCCCTGGCCCACCTTTATGGCGATATCTCGAAACGGCGTCCACCTATAGAACTAAGGCCCACTCCCTTTTAAAATACTCATTAACACCTTTCGTTTGATGCCCATATTGTGCAAACAAATTCTAGGGTCACCCCTGGTCCACCTTTATGGCGATATCTCGAAACGGCGTCCACCTATGGAACTAAGGATTACTCCCTTTTAAAATGCTCATTAACACCTTTCATTTGATACCCATATCGTACAAACGCATTCTAGAGTCACCCCTGGTCCATCTTTACGGCGATATCTCGAAAAGGCGTCCATCTATAAAACTTAGGTCCACGCCCTTTTAAAATACTCATTAATACCTTTCATTTGATACCTATAACGTACAAACGCATTCTAGAGTCAACCCTGATCCATCTTTATGGCTATATCCCTAAATGGCGTCCACCTATAGAACTATGGCCCACTCCCTCATAAAATACTCTTTAATGCCTTTCATTTGATACACATGTCATACAAACACATTCCAGGGTTACTCTCGGTTCATTTTTCTACATGGTTATTTTCCCTTATGTTGTCACCATAGCTCTCAACTGAGTATGTAATGTTCGGTTACACCCGAACTTAACCTTCCTTACTTGTTTTTAATATAGTCTAAGAGACCGTGACTGCCAGACCTTCGTCATTTTATAAAAGTTGAAATTTCGCCAGTGCATACTTCCAACTGAAGCAGGATCTTTGGTCTATTATAAAACTTGAGTCATAGTGGCTTTAACAGATGTCGTGCAAAAATTTTGCGGAAAATAGACCTTTCTTTCGTCATTTTATAAATACTGATTTTCATATATGGTCTTCGTCATGATATAAGAAGCCCCTAGCCTCATTGCCAGACACTTCCCATAATGGCTATGTTCAGCCAGACACTGTTCATAATGCAAAACTGTACATTTTCATAAAGCTAAATACTTTTCCATAAGCTGAAAGTTGTTTACGGCAAACAAAATTTCAAAAGTTTTTTTATAGATTTTGTATTCGAACTTCAGTATAAAATTGCTTCGATGTTCTTTGAAGTTTAGAAGGATTAAAAGTGTCTGGCTAATCAAAGCCTCTATGGAAAGTGTCTCGCATAGTGGCTTCTTATATCGTGACAAAGACCATATATGAAAATCAGTCTTTATAAAATGAGGAAAGAAAGGTCTATTTTTCTGCAAAATTTTTGCACGATACCTGTTAAAGCCACTATGACTCAAGTTTTATAATAGACCAACGATCCTGCTTCAGTTAAAAGTATTCACTGACGAAATTTCAACTTTTATAAAATGACGAAGGTCTGGCAGTCAGGGGCTCTTATCTTACTCTATTATCAAATATCCCTACATCCAAACATTGATTTTTTGATAATTTCGGGTCTACCCCATAGGTCAGTTTAGCGCTATTATAATTATTATTTTGAGATAATTTCGAAACCACCTATTAATTGTTTGCTTTATAATTTCAAGACCTTTTCGGGATTGTTTCATGATTATTTTCTGGACTTTCTCGAAATTTATTTCAGTATCACATATGTATATTTCGTAATAATTTTGTGTTAAAGTTCCTTCGTTCGGATGGGGCTGTTGGTAGAGGCTGGTTAACTATAATTGAGGGACTGAAAATGCATGCTTTCCAGCCTCCAAAAGAACATTCACTATGAAGCTCAGAGTCTCATCAAATTTAATATAATGTTAATGTTATTATAAGAAAATTATTTATTCATCTATTTTAAAAGATTGTTCCGAAAAATTTTAGAGATATATGAAACTAAACAGACTTCAGATTTGAATTCAGGCGTCCAAAATATGTGTCGGTATTGTGGGTATGTCAAAAGTACAGACCTCGTTTTTTGTTGTGCCGGTGGTTTATTTCATTTCATGATTTTTTAGGGAGCCTTAGCTATTTGATAAAGTAAATTCAATGTTTATTTTATGGTCACATATATAGTTTCATTAATAAAGCACTTCCTACGTTATTTCAGATTTCATTCATTCATTTATTGATAAGTCATATTAGTACAATGAGATCTATGATCTCTTATAGTACAACAGAATATGGAACAGCAAAAATACAGATAATTATTAAATCTAGATTGGTCATAACGCAAGGAGGAACTTACAGTTCAAATCTATACATACGCAATTTGACCAGGAAAATACAGGTATGCTTAGAAAAATAAAGCATGAAGTAAATAATCACATATCACATATTATTTAAATAGGGAATCTTGTGAACAAATCAACATGAGAGTATTCATGTATTTTATCGGTAGTCAGCATATAAAACTGCCTTAAAGTTGCTTTTAGTAATAATACTTCGAATGGACATTGGTATCGAGTACCAAGTACGAATCGCTTTGACAAAGAATAGCTTAAACTTACCGATCTAGATCGGAATCCCAAATATCTTTTAAATCACCATCATAGAATCCCTCCATTGCTGTAGTTTGTTGCCTTTTGTTATTCTTTTCTTTCAAGTTGGTGCTTCTTGCGCCGAACTTTTTCGCTTTATACAAGCTTGCGTTTAACCGTTATACGTTAGCGGGGTCGTCCTACTTTGGTTGGTTATCTACACAAACCGCCTATTAAACACTGAAATGTTTCTTTTGTTTTATAAAATTTTGCACTAATGTTTCATGAACTTTTTGTATGTAGATAGTTGTCTGCTGTTAAAAGAAAAGAACAAAAACAAAATGGCAGAAATTAATTTAAATGTACATATATGATTCAGTTTTCATTTAAGTTAACTGTAAAGTACTGCATGAAACATAAAGAAA
>JARSSU010027892.1:0-16460 GCA_029619165.1 Eurosta solidaginis
CATTGAATTTCAACCTGTTATTTACGGTATTTTCGCATTTTTTTTAAGCAATTTTTATAATTTTTGGTTTAAAGAAAACCATCTTTCGTTTTAAACTATAGTGACAATTTTTGCGGATTTTTGTTGTTTCTGTTATTTCCTTGTTGTACCTCGTCTCGGTGGTACATGGATAGGCGTCGAGACAGAAGAAGAGCATCAGACCGGAGTTGACGTTTCAGTTGTCAGCAGACGAGGCCAACCACTCGAAGCATTACTAGGGCACTCGAGAACCAGGTAGTTTGGTCTGTATTCACGCAGATAGACACGGGTATAGAGATTCCGGTAGACTTCCTGCCGACCGACTTCCTGATCGTTGTGCTGCCGGAGTTTTTGGGAACTTTGAGCATCCTGACAAGGGGAGGAAACAGTTCGCTGTTACAAATACGTTGTGGTAGAGGACGCAGAAAAGTCCTTAGTTTTTTCGCGAAAGTTGTCGATGTTAGAGATTTCCGATCCATTGGAGGGTCTGGCGGCAGGAGGAGCATTCGGGGGAGCTATACCACGGAGGCTACCCAGCAACACCGGACGGGAAAGAAGACAGAAAACATAGCGCAGCCATCGGGTCAAATGGATAACTTGAACGCAATCATGGAAACGATATCCAACAGAGCCAATCGTACTAGAGGCAATGGACGAGTTCCGTAAAATGAGAGCTGACGTGTCGCGTTTAGTAACTGGTAGCCGAAGTAGACATCTATGCAAGCACCAGCAGCAGCACCACATCTACCTCACTCCAGGATACAAACAACGAGAGGACACGTAGGGAAAACAGCAGTAATAATCAGCAACGGGAGGATAGGTTTGGGGACAATTACGGCAGAAAGCTGATCGATCTGCATAAGTGGAACCTTAAGTTCGATGGGTCGCCGAAGGGAATAACGGTCGAAAGTTTTGTTTTTCAGGGTAGAGAGGATGGAAATGCAGTACCAGTTGAGTTACGAGCAAATCTTACAGATTTTCACTGTTTAGTCACTGGCTCGGCACTCAAATGGTACTGGCAGGTCTTAGAAGATATGCGGATGACCCAAACTTCGACTACCCTCGCCTGAAAGCGGAACTTTTGGCTCAGTTTCAAACCGGCGGACTCGGACTATGAGGTGATCCGCGAGATCATGGAGAGGAAGCAACTTCCACATGAGACTTTTGACGAATTCTACGCTGACATCCATGATCTCACTTTCCGCCTGAGAGCAAGGATTCCGGAGCCAGAACTTGTAAATATCATTAAAGGGAATCTTAAGCCGTTTTAACTTTCGGGAATCTTAAGCCAATTTAACTTTTGCCACCAAATTGGCGATGCTGGCTGAATTAAAGCATGAGTGTAAGCGAGCAGAGAAGCTCATGAAAGAAAATATGGCACGATTTAAAGGAGTTAGTGAGCTAGAAGTTAGTGATAGGATTTGGCCTACAGGATCAAGTGTGAAGTAGAGCTCGAGGCGTTCGATAGGAACACTAGGAACATGAAAGGCCTAACAAAATGAAGCCCGGTGCCGCCTCTTCGTCTGATACGTCGAAACCCATCCTCCTTCCTTTAATCCTGCGCCTACGGCGGCCTCCGTGGTGTGATGGTAGCGTGCTCCGCCTATCACACCGTATGCCCTGGGTTCAACTCCCGGGCAAAGCAACATCAAATTTTAGAAATAAGATTTTTCAATTAGAAGAAATTTTTCTAAGCGGGGTCGCCCTCGGCAGTGTCTGGCAAGCGCTCCGATTGTATTTCTGCCATGAAAAGCTCTCAGTGAAAACTCATCTGCCTTGTCAGTTGCCGTTCGGAGTCGGCATAAAACATGTAGGTCCCGTCCGGCCAATTTGTAGGGAAAAATCAAGAGGAGCACGACGCAATTGGAAGAGAAGCTCGGCCTTAGATCTCTTCGGAGGTATCGCGCCTTACATTTATTTATTTATTTTATGTATGAATCGTCTATTTATAATAGTAAAAATCTTATTAGTGTCCCAAATCAAACGTTTTGTTCGTCACCATTTCACCTTATGTTGTGCTTTGCTTGTGGAATGCCGGTCGACTATTATATCGGACCCGGCAGAAGTAGCGAAGGACAGTAATGTAAGTCCTCTTTTCACCTTATGAAGTGTTTTGCGTGTGTAAAGATTCGTCCTTCTGTGTGTTTAAACCTGAGGCGGGAAACCGGGGTCTGGCGGAGATGTCCGGGCACTCTGTCCAGAACAAGGAACACCCGGAGAGGCAGCAAACAAACTAGGCCAGGAGGTAGGCATTAAGATTTTGCAACGTGAGAAGATAGTAGGGGCACCGGATAGAGAAGAAAAGGAAAAGAATCAAGGATGGAAAAAGATAGTTTGCACAGTTGGAAAATTAGATATGAGGAAGCCCGCAGACGCATATTTTGCGAAGAGCTAGATAAACGAAGAAATAGAGATACAAATAGGAATTACAACAAAATACATAAAATGCGGGAAAAGAAAAAGAATTTTAGGAGAATAAGAAATAAGATAATAGCCACAATCGTTACAATTAAGGGTGATAACCGATTTTTTGCAAGAATCGAGATAGGGGGTTGGGAAGTATTAGCGTTATTAGACTCAGGTGCAGGAGCTTGTTGTTTGGGAAAAAATTCGGAAACAATATTAAAGGATAAGGAACATCTGATCCTACCAGTCAAGGAACAGAATAGACGGACGGCTAATGGAGGTGAAACACCCGTCCAGGGTGTTATAACTTTACCAGTTCTGTGGGATGGGATGACCCGGGATCTTGAATTCTTGATTGTCCCTGGCCTACAGCAGGTCTACCTAGGTGTTGATTTTTGGCAGGCTTTTGAACTTAGTGTTGTTAGTAGGGGACGAAGTGACACGTCTAAAAGTGCTGTCGTATCAGAACTCGCACCCGCCGAGGGGGACCTGAGTTTTGAAGCAGTGCAACACGTGTTAAGCCCGGAAGAAAATAAAGCGCTTGAGAGTGTAAAGGCACAGTTTCCGTCTTTTGCTGTTCTTGGGTTAGGGAAAACGAACATCGAGGAGCACATAATTGAAGTAACAGATGAACACCTACCCGTAAAACAACGCCATTACCCCATCTCGCCAGCAATACAAAAATTAATATACCCCGAACTTGATCGCATGCTAGAGATGGGAGTCATAGAGGAAAGCAACAGCTGCTGGAACTCGCCGGTGTCATTAGTTATAAAGGGAACCAAGAACAGACTGTGCCTCGACGCTCGCAAAGTTAATCAGCGCACCATAAAAGATGCTTACCCACTCCCTCATATCGATGGTATCTTGAGCCGACTACAAGACACTCGCTATATATCTGCTATCGACTTAAAAGACGCGTTTTGGCAGATCCCATCAGAGAAAAGGTCAAGAGAAAAGACGGCTTTCACGGTACCTGGCAGACCTTTGTACCATTTCACTGTAATGCCGTTTGGACTGTGCAACGCTGCACAGCGCATGTGTCGTTTAATGGACAAGGTGATACCCGCTTCCCTTCGTGAATCAGTGTTTGTGTATCTAGACGATTTGCTTGTTTGCTCAGAAGATTTTTCGTCTCATTTATATTTGTTATCTGTTGTAGCTAAGTGTCTTCGTGATGCGAAATTGACGATCAACGTTGATAAGAGCAAATTTTGTTACAAAGAAGTGCGCTATCTCGGATACGTGGTCGGGGACGGATGCATCCGTACAGACGATAGTAAAATAGCGGCGATGCGAGACTTTCCGGAGCCACGAACTCCGAAACAGCTTAGAAGGTTCTTGGGGATGACGGGATGGTATAGACGACTTATATAGGACTATGCCACGATTGATGCACCACTACACGACAGACTGACGAAAGAAAACATAAAAAAGTTTGCAATGACGGAGGATGCAAAGGCGGCGTTTAAAAGCCTAAAACAGAGCCTGATATCGGCACCAGTGCTGACTCACCCGGACTTCAATAGACATTTTTACAAAAAGTGTGACGCGTCGACAGACGGGGTGGGTGGAGTACTATTCCAACTGGACGACGAAAACAACGAACGACCGATAGCGTATGTGTCAGCTAAACTAAATAAAGCGCAACGCAACTACAGTATTACGGAACTGGAATGTTACGCTACTGTAATCAGCATAAAGAGGTTCAGGCCATACGTGGAGGGTCTACCTTTTACGGTGATAACAGATCACGCTAGCTTGAAGTGGCTCATGGGTCAAAAGGATCTTTCAGGTCGATTGGCTAGATGGAGCCTAAAACTACAGTCATATGATTTCAAGATAGAACACCGTAAGGGGACCCAAAACGTAGTGCCTGATGTTCTTTCACGAATGGACATGGATGAAGTCGACGTCAATGACAGAAGACTGGACATCGACATTAACTCGGAAGCCTTTAAGTCGATTGAATACGTCAAGCTGCAGAAGACAATAACGGAGAATAAAGACAGACTACCAGAGCTTTGCGTTTCAGACGGCTACGTGTACAGACGAACACAATTTAACAGGGGAGACGAACTACAGGAAGACCATACCTGGAAACTCTGGGTTCCAACTGAGCCGCGAAGGAGTTTGGTAGAAACAGCACATGGATCGCCTTCAGCTGGACACGGTGGAATCCATAAGACCCTATCACGTATCCGAGAAAGATATTATTGGCCCGGTATGGTTGCAGATGTGCATGCACATGTAAAAGCATGTGAAATATGCAAAGGAAACAAAACTCAAAACGCCTTCCACAAACCAACAATGGGAAAGCAGCACCTCACCGAACGCCCTTTTCAACGTCTGTTCGTCGATTTCATGGGTCCATACCTACGTACTTGTGATGGTAACGTTTATATATTTGTATGTTTAGATCATTTTTCAAAATTTGTCTTTCTTAAGCCAATGCGAAAGGCCACCTCTGCCGAAGTCGTGAAATATCTAGAGAGAGACGTGTTCCATATTTTCGGAGTTCCTGAGTATGTGCATTCAGACAACGGAAAGCAATTTACGTCAGATATATTTACCTCCTTCTTAAAGAAGTAAGGTACGACGCACATAAAGACCGCATTTTACTCGCCACAAGGGAATGCCGCAGAGAGGGTTAACCGCTCCGTGTTGCAAATCATCCGGTCATACATTAAAGAAAACCAAAAGAATTGGGATAGAGCTGTAAGCGACGCAGCATTTACCCTTCGCAGTGTCGTACATCCGGCAATAAGTACGTCGCCATATGCAGCTGTGTTTGGAATCCCGATGATGCAACACGGCGCATCATACGAATTATGCAGGAAATTGAGTACCCTTAAAGATACTGACGTGGAAGTAGAGACAACAGAATATAAGATGCACATACTTAGGGAAAAGATCATGAAGGAACTTAAATTGGCACACGAGAAAAGTAAGAAGACGTACGACCTCAGAAGCAGAGAAGTAGCTTTTAAAGTAGGGCAAACAGTATACCTCCGCAATTTTAAACAAGTTCAAAAGTAGATAATTTCAACGCAAAACTTGCACCAAAGCAAGTTAAGTGCATTGTACTTAGGGTCATTGGCAACTCGATGTACGAGTTAGGAGATACTAGTGGCAAAGCAATCGGGGTATACCACGGAAAGGATCTTTTCGCGGCTTAAGATATATGTTCTATGTAGTCCTTGTAACCAATGTAAAGTGTAGCTTGTTCTCAAATTATGTTTTATGTTATTTATTGTTAACGACGGTAGAAATTCTCTAGACCAATAACACACTCTGACTAAGTATCCGACTTGACCATGTATTTATTAACCATTTTGTTTATTTATTTATTTGTGTGATTATTTTAGCATTTATACATTCAAATTTTGTTTTTTTTTACCACAACATTAATCTGTGATATAGAATAAGATTAACCTGTGATATAGATTTAGGCTAACCTTCAATATAGACTTAGATTGTCTTAACCAGTGATACCTTAGATAAGTAGTTTTAAGACCCAGTGATTTTAATAGTAGAATAGTTGACCCTATGTCTTTATGTCTTAATATGAGCGTAAAGGGTACAACTCTGTGAAGCCCGGCATTGGGAGTGGGTCGAGCCTGTAACGACAGCCTTTGTATAAACTACGCCCCTGTATTTGCATGACTACTCAAAGCTATTTCTGCAAGTAAGCATGCCAACAAACAGCAAATCGCCTCTGTATTACGTTTCTGTGTGTGTGGTTATCTTACCTAGCATTCCACGCGACATGTTCAAAGCCTTCCAGGATCTTTGAGTGACTTTGAACAAGACAGTCAACGCAAAACGCTAGTGGCAGTGGAAAAAAAGATTGCCTATAAAGGGCCACCATTCCATCTTTCCCTTTCAAAAGTCTAAAGTGAAAGCGACGTGCGTATGCTTTAAGCCGCGAGTGCAGTGAAAAAAAAAGGTTAAAAGTTTAAGTGCAAAGTTACCGTTTCCCTTAAGGAACGGCATACTTAGTGAATAAAAAGGGTGCCGCAACCTAGCGGATGACAACAGTTAACCACCAACGGAGTCACCACCAATAACACAGGTAAGTGAAACCATCCTCCCTTAAGTGACTAAATCCGAGAACAAATTTAGTTCCGTTTTCTCAGGTGAACTTTAGAGGTTTTTTTTCTGCCATTAAATGGAAATTTTGTCTGCCAGATAAACCTTGGAAGTTACGTGAGAAAACGGGACTAAATTGCTTTCAACCAAATAAAGTATGTACACCCGACTTATATATTTTGTTTCATGATTTTCGCTGCAGGAACGTCAATACAATTAGCCTGGAGATTCACCAGCACGTCCGGTGTGAGGCACCGTAGCCAAATATAACCACCCGACCGGTAAGCACACCATAACACTCAAGATCAACACACTGAGCCGCAAGCACACAAACCTAAAACTAAAGCACACTGCACCGAATACCAAGTCGACATACATTCCCTCGTATAAAACGCCATAACCAGACTCCAAATAAAAGGATACATCGAAACGCAAACAACACCAAGATCATACATACATCCACCTTCACACGCAGCCACGGCCAGCCACCTAAACTCAGATACACACCAGCACCAGAAAACATTCACCCGCATTCACAACTAGCCACCTAAACACTAAGACACATCAGCAGCACAAAATATCATCCACCAGCACTCACGACCAAACATCCAAAGACAAATACGCATCAACACCGCAAATTATCATACATCCAGAACCAACCACATCGCTTATTATAACCACACCAGCCCATCGCAAACACACCAGCGAAATACAACAAACCACGTTCACCATAAAACCAGCACAATGACTTGCAACAATCATACCAACAATAACCATGCAACATCTATAAACATAAACACAGGTAAATTATTGAAAAGAAGGTAAATCATTGAAAAGAAGGCTCGACAGCACAATCAACACATCACATCCTCCTCCATCACATCACACTACCATGCATCGCAGTACCGCACATCACATCATTTTATCTATTATAACATCACGTCACACCAAAGAAGGTATCGCGGTGAGTAATTGTTATCCGATCACTGGTGTGCATTGGTTCATAAGACAGCTAGACTGAGCAATGGAAGTCAGGAGAAGATCGCCAGGTAGAGGGCGTGCTCCCCACTACCACGAATTCGCCGCAACAACACCACCAACTAAAAGGGAATCAAGCACCACAGGGACCGGAAAAGATCCATATAATTTTTATATTCTAATAACCATTCTTTTTAGATTAAGCACCATATTATTCTTTTCGTAATTCCCGCCACACATAAATTTTTTATCGGGATTGTTATTTCTATTTCGCTACATTCTTTCTTATATATACATATCTAACTCTTTGTTTTTAACACTTACCCAATAATTGTCACACAGACTTCTATAAGTTTTTTTTTGCTGCAAAATTTTAAATTTATACAATTTGGTTTTCATTTGATTTTCATTGTTGCATTTTTTTATTTTTAATTTATCAGTTTTAATTTGTTTATTTACTTTCGTGTGGCAAACTCGTAATTTTGCATTAACCTTTTTTTGTTTTGCTTTACTAAAGAGAGCTTTTTTTATCAATTCTGTTATTCGCTTCCTTTACGGATTTTCCCTTTTTTCATGCAAACATCTTGTGCTTCCATTATACTTCTTGTATTGCTTTTTTTTGTATTTGTTTCTTTCCTTTCGTATAATTCTTTATTTGTTTGTTCTTTTATAACAACATGCTGTTGTTGCCCCTTAAATGAACACCACACACACAACATCTTTGCCTCAACATTCTTTTTCCACACTTTTGTTCACACTTTTCTTGCTACTTTCAATTCTTTTTTCTTTTCTTAAATTTCTTTTTCAGCCGAAGAGAACACTAAATTAAGTGGAAAACGAGTAGGACTTTTTCTATTTCCTTCTTTTCTTTTCAGCTCGCATCACCTCAGCCTTGGTACCTGGACTGCAGATGAGTGTAGAGAGTTAAAGAAAACGGTAATATATAATATTTTTGTATGGTCTCTCATTTCATTTACATATTCCTTTTTTTCACTTGCTCATGCTCAGACCTCTTAATGAATTACTGTATCTGTAAAGAACTACGGAGTGTTAGCTAAAAAGGGTGTTCCCCTAGGAAGTTTTATTATATTTCTATTTCTTTATAATTCTAATTGTTTTATTGATTTGAATTGCTTTTTGCTTTGATTTCTTATTTGTTTTGGTAAAGAGAGTTCTTGAAATAAGTTTAGGTTAAGCGTATTTTAGTTTCGCCATCCTGTTTTTGATTTTGTTATTTGAATTTCAATATTCCTTTTTTGGTAAGGGTCGATTTTCATAAGCTAATATAAGTCATATCGCTTTACAGAATTGAGGTCCCTAGCACGTAATTTAATACTGAAATTTTGAAATAAAACATTGTAAGAAAAGGTAATGGTATCTTTTAGAGTTTTTATTTGAAGTGACTTCAGGTAAAATGCCGGCCCTGTAAGTCCCTTTGGTGTTAGTGTGGGTGTTGCCCTTGCGGCACACTAGGAATGAGTGAGGTGTTGCGACATACTGACCGACTATGGGTTAGGCCCGATCTTTGACTTTCACGGACGGACTATGCCAGGATAAGGGAACTCCACTCGGTTATCGGAGTCAAAGTGGAGTTCAAGGTTGTTCATGCCTCATGAACAAGAGGGGTGGGATGACTCCACCTGACACGGACAGTCTTCTCCCGCTTTCCTTTTCTTTTCTCTTTTGTCGCTAACTTTTTCTAGTCTCTGTGTTTTCCTAACCTAGGCATGAACTCCTAATTTTGTTTTTGTGACTGTGAGTCGAGTTAGGTGGCAAGAACCGCGCCTCACGCAGACGAGCCTCAGCCGGGCTACCACCATGTCCAACCGCCACCTTTCTCGCTCCGGACCAAGCAGTTTCATTACACAGCTGAATTGGCACAGGTAACGACATTAACAGCGGCACTTTCGGTAACGCTCGGAGGATTTTATGGTAGCAGGTTCATTCCGCTAACAGATGTAGCAACAGAATAAGTATTGAAATTCTCTTCAGTATCCGTGATGGTTACGTTAGCACGAGCAGCTGAATTCTGTTCAGCAACAACCCAAGACGATATTCTAACAGCAGTAGTTGAAGGCGAAAGGACAGCAGAAAAGGGGCATGATTCACTTGCCACTGGCAAAAAAAAAGATCATATCCACAGAGTAGCGGCAACTTGCCACTGGTACTGTTTTGGTTGAGCTGTTGCTTATGCTTCTTCTGACCTTTTCCTTTTGTGATTTTTCACTGCCGACACATAACCCTTCAGGTTTTTATTTTATTGTAGTTAATACCCATCGTATTCGGAGATATGCCCCCACCAGCAAGCGCAATGAAAAAGTTTCTTGCGGAAATCACCGCATGGCACAATGATTGCATCCTGGGTTCTGCCGAAGCCTCTATTTCACTTTTCACAAAAGTCATCCATAATTGAAAGGAAAAAAAAAGCATTAAAAATGGGGAAAGAGCTCCGAGCGTATAAACAACCAAGGGCGTCAAAAAACACTTCCGTACACTTCAACTGTCTCTAGCTAAAGTTGCGGCCACGGTTTTTAAATGTGGCCGGATTTGGGAAATTCTCTCAGAGGAAATAAAACAAGCTACGCGGATTCGGTGATCTTCCCGAAAGCACGTTCCCCTTGACGGAAATCAGTCGGTATTGGGAAGCCAAAATATTATCTGCGTTTTGTAACACTTCAACCATCGTAGGAGTGCGGGTTCAAGTCCCACTCCCGGGAGAAAAGGCTTTGAAGGGATTTACAAGGTATAATCGAAACAGCTGTCGTTTTGTCCGTCCTGATGTCACGTTGTTTAAATTTTTCCCAAATTATTAAATAAATTATATATTAAAAATTGCTTCAAATAAATGTTTTCATATGTTTAAAGCATTAAGGGCAATCCCCGCTTAATTCATACAAATAGACAACATTGGTTAATTCGTTGTAGTTCTATAAATAGAACAAAAGCAACAACACCAGTTTCTTTGAAACCGCCTTAACAACTATGAGGTGGGTTTTGTCGAAGGCTGAGGTAGCACTCAGTCAAACCAGGGTCAAGTAGAGGTCCCACTAACCCCCACTTAATAAGAACACAGTTTTTATGTGTTAATGACGATACACGCACACACACACGGCTTGACGGGTAGTGAAAGCAGCAGCTTTCCGTGCAAAGATGGCGGGGGAGGGAGGCGAGCGGCGGCTAACGGTCGTTGTAATAGCAGAGGGGTCGGTGCGGCGGTCAAACGGCGGGATCAGCACGGCGGCCGGACGGCGGACAGTATTAGCGGACAGATTGGTACAGCGGTATGCAGTGGCAGGATTAGCACGGCGGCTGGACGGCGGACAGTATTAGCGGACAGATTGGTACAGCGGTATGCAGTGGCGGGATTAGCACGGCGGCTGGACGGCGGATAGTATTAGCGGACGGATGGATGTAGTGGTATGGACGCAGTGACGGTACCAGCGAGCTGGTTGGACGGTGGTGAGGTAGCAGCGGCTAACGGTCGTCGTAGCAGCGGCGCAACGGTGGTAGGATAGCGACGGCAACAACAGGGCGACGGAGCGCGTACCAGTGGCGTGGCAAAGACGAGGTGGCGGTGCAAACGTTCTACTTGGTTACCTTTTCGGGGGGGTTACCAGTAGCGGCGGTTACGGGTGGCGGCTTCCCGTGATTACGCTGTCCCAGTGGCGGCGGCGGGGGGACCTGCGAGGAATGAAGTGACAACAGCCAATTCATTCTCTTTTATACTGCTTCTGCTATGATGCGAGTGAGAAATGAACCGCTAATTGGGTACTTCAGTTTGCCATTTACTGTGAGTTGGCGTACCGTGTACATATTATTGTTATCGCCAAATGCTATTCGCATGCATTGGTATGTAGCTGCTGATGTTGGCTACCTGTTAATGTACTATGTATGTATACTCTCAGGCGTAGGTGAAAAAGGGTTAGAGTGGGGGTCTCAGGCGTAGGAGAAAAATGGTTACAGTGGGGGCCATACTATTGTAACGCTACGTTACACAACGCAATCTTTAACACATGATTACATACGAAGCTGGAAGACATCAAGAGAAATTCGAATTTACATACCTGCTTGTAAGGGAGTCTCCTTTAGTCCAGGTACACGGTTAAAAATTTGAGTCTAAATTTTAAACCTAAATCGGTTTAAAAGTTTTCAAACTTTTTTGTGGAATATTTCAACTCTTCAAAATACTACTAAGTTTTTGATTAACTCGTTGTTAACAAGTAAAATTTAATTGTAAATATAGAAAGAAAGAATAAATATCTCTTCCAATACAAACAAAGAATGTGGAAGGTTCTGCTTTTGAAGTTTATAAAAACATACGTAAAGAAAAAATGTATTGTCTATTTTTATTTTATATTCAGAAGTGAATTGAAAGGAACGAACAATTTTTTCAAGACAAATAAATTGCAATGAAAAAAGCTTTTGATTATCAGAGCGATTAAATAAGATTACTTTTTACCCTTGTTAATATTTTGGGTAATAGTCTAGAACAGGGGTAGACAACTAATACGCGTCCAAAAATATCCGGAAGAGTGTCAAAAGACGCGTATTGACTTCGACAATAATTATCCGAAAAAAATGTTATCTATGTTGTTTGTGCACTGAAAAAAATGTTGTCTACAAAGGGATTTTGCACGAATTTAATTTTGATCCCACACCATTGGTGGACCGGCCACGGGTAATTTTGTATAAGTGCGGCCCAAGGCTGCCAACACAGGTTGTCTGCGCAAAAATAGTATGGATCCCACCCCTGGTTTCGGAGGCACCCGGGTGATTTTTCCGTTTATCGTTAATATCTTTAGAACGAGTTAAAATTTTTATTTCCCGTCTTCTGATTATTAATACGAGTACTGATGTCAAGACGCGTCGTTTGACACTCATCCCGATTTTTTGGACGCGTATTAGCAGTCGACCCCTTTTCTAGACTATTACTCAAATATTAACACGGCTAAGAAGCAATAATGTTTAGCCGTTCTGATTTGTAATTAGGGAAATATTTCTTTTAGTTGCTACGAATGTAGGTATACATATTCCTAAGTTGGGTTATAATAATAATACCCAACGGATTGACACCCTCCAAAGCCCGCCTAACCGACGCGACGGGCGCAGGTTTGTTAAGCGTCGAGATCTAAAACTGCTCAGCTACATAGTAAAAATCATCAGCTGAGTATTATACATATGAGTTAGAAATTACTCATACTACATTGTTATATAAGTGAACATTTTTAGTACGGACAGTTTTCTTTGTGGTAAATAGTGAATCCGTTATACCAGATGAATTAGAATGAGTGTTAAAATCATGACACAAACACCGAAAAGGTGCATTTAATTCGAAATTGGTTCTACACTGCCTCAAAAGAAGAGGTTTGTAACGTCTTGACACCCGTGATGGGACGTTAAACTTGAATTAAGGAATGGGCTACAACTAAATCCATTCAGAAGTTTAGCCATAAACATTAAGCCTAGCATTTCTCTACGACTTGCAGGAGTTGGAAGATTGATAAGCTTCAACCGACTAGTAGAGCTGTAAAACTGTGCAATATTTGAAATTTTAGATCATTGATTTAATAATGCTGTTTCTTCATTCATTTATTCCTTGTTAAGGAATCTGGCTTAAAAGTTAACCCATTCTTCATCACTAGTGAAAGAAAAGACTGCACTCCTGAACTCATTCGAAGAAAGAATGAAGTAATTGAATGAAACATATCCATTTTTCAACACAGAATAAGCATTCAAATGAATGCAGCCTTTGCTGAGTGTGCACACACCTTTCTAGTACCAATCAATTATGAAAAATGTCGTTACATGTACAAACCCGCTAAATATCACATGATTGCATTTTATTAAAGCCACAAAATATCAACACAAAAATTTATTATTTACCGTGATGATCAGTTTTTTCGTTATTTAAATGGTAAGAAAGCACAAATAAGTTAACTGGAAAAGTATTTTATTGAAATTGTCCTAAAATTAATAATAAAAAACTAAATGACAAATATTTCACATCCCTGTTCCGAAAATTATCATCGTTCTTAATAAGTGTTGCCAATTTACCATATAAAAGGTACTTGCATGCAAAAGTACTACCTAAATTTGAATGTCCTCAATTGGTGATTAAACTATTGACGAACACAATCTATATATCTATAAATCTTATAAAGTAAAGTCGCTTAATGCCATGTATGCACATAACTTCACACAGAATGCTCCGATTTTTAAAACGGTTCTTTGCATTTGGAAGCATAGCTACGTGAGATGGTACAGTTAATATAATTTGAAGGTATATATTGTAACGAATTTACTTGCAAATCCTCTTATTTGCAATCCTCTGCTAAGTTCGAATCACTAAACTGTTGAATAAATAACTCCAATATAACAAAACATATGCCAAATAATTGGTCACTTAATTGGTCATATTGGTCAGAGGTTTCAGTAATTGGTCAGCATTAGAAAAAATTTAGAAAATTTAAAATTCATGGTGCGGGTGTGGGATGTTAGCACCCATTTCTGGAATTTATAAACAAAACCATATGCAAAGATAATTGGTCATAATTGGTCATAATGGCTCGCGGGTCACTAATTGGGCAGCCAAGACAATTTTTATGCCATTGAAGTTGCCAAGGAAAAAAAAAGTCTGTCCTCCTTTGGTCACACAGCTTGCGCTGGACACGTTTATCGACCCATAAATGTGTACCCTCAACGAAACATTTATGCCAATTTAATTGGTCATTCTAACTTGCGTCATAATTGGTCAAAGGTTTGTTAAATTGGTCAGCCCTAGAGAACTTTTACATAATTTTTGAAAGTTTTCTTTGTTATCGCGATGTTACCCTGTATCGGATGTTTAGCCACCCCATCGGTTGGCCGGATTTTGAATTCGAAAAATAAAAGCATTGCCCATAATAATGGTCAATAATTGTCATAATTGCGCATGTGGGTCCCACACTAATTCGGTCAGCCATAGACAAGTTTTTATGGACCATGTTAAAAGTTTCCACCCAAGGAAAACCAATTTTCCTGTCTAGACAACCCTGTATAAATAAAGTTTTCCAAAAAAAAAAATATGCCAAGCTAATTGGTCACCTAATTAGGTAAATACAGGTGGTCAGACAGGTTTCGTTAATTGCGTCAGCACTCATATGGAACTTTTATATTAATTTGTAAAGTTTCTGTTATTCGGCATGTTTTATCGTGTTATCGGAGTACTTAGCACCCCATGCGGTTGGATTTTCAAATCGAAACGTATGCCAAAAGTAAATTGGTCACTAATTGGTCATAATATGTGTCAGCGGGGGGCGGTCCACTAAGTGGGTCAGCCATAGATAAAATTTTTATGGCATTGGAAAGGGTGTTTCCCTAATGGGAAGAAAAAAAAAAACAATTTGACTGTTTTAAACACCCTCTGGAATACATAAATTTTCAAAAAAAAATTATGCCAATTTAATTAGGGCACTAACTGTGTGTTAAGGGCTCAGGGGGTCCCACAATTGGGCAGTCATAGAAAATTTTTTCATGACCAGTTAAACTGTTGTCCAAGGGGAAAAATCTGAATTTTGCCTGGTTAGAACCACGCCGTATACATAAATTTTCCAAAAAAAATGATGCCAAATTAATTTGGCGTAGTCACTAATTGGTAATAATTGGCAGCCACGGTTCGTTTAACACTTGGTCAGCCATAGGAACTTTACGTTATAATTAATCTTTTTAAAGTTTTCTTGTTATCGTGATGTTTTACCCTGTCTATCGGATGTTAGCACCCCCATCTGGTGGATTTTCGATCTGAACTGTATGCAAATAATTGGTCACTAATTGGTCATAATGGTCAGCGGGTGGTTCACACTAATTGGTCCAGCCATTAAGAAAATTTTTTATGGCATTTAAAAAATTTGCCTTAAACAGGGAAAAAACAATTTTTCTGTTTAAACACCCTGTAATTACATAAATTTTCCAAACAAAATTCTGCCAAGTATAATTGGGCACTAATTAGGTCATAATTGGTCAGTGTCCTGAGGTCCCACTTATCCCCTTTGGTCAGCCGATAGACAATTCTTTTCTTTGACCATTTAAAGTTTCAAGGAGGTGGGAAAATCAATTTGTATTCGTCTAGACACTCCTGTATACTATAATGTTGCCAAAATAAAAAATTATGCCCAATTAATGGGTCATAATTGAGTCAAGTAATTGGTCAGCAGGTGCCTTTCAGTTATGATTGGTCGCCATAGGAACTGTTAATTAATTTTTTAAGTTATTTGTTATCGATGAGGTGATCGTGTTATATTGGATGTGTTTACGCACACCCATCCGGTGGGGATTTTCCAAATAGAAAACGTATGCCAAATAATTGGTCACTAATTGGTCATAATTGTCCTCCTCCCCCCCCAGATCCCGCGCTAGTGGGTCCACTAATTGGTCAGCAAGACAATTTTTTAGGCCATTAAAAAGTTTTCCAAGGGAAAAAAAACACATTTTCCTGTTTAAACACCCGGGATACAATGAAATTGTTCCAAAAAAACTTATGCCAATTTAAACCGGTTGCGTAACTAATTCGGTCATAATTGGTCACCAGGTTATCGTATAATTGCGTTCAGCCATTAGGAACTTTTTAATTAATTTTTACAAGTTTTCTTTGGTTTTATCGGTCATTGACCCTTTGTTATCGGATTGTTTTTAGCACCCATCGGTGGGATTTTGAATTGTCGAAAAAGCAGGCCAAATAATGGTCACGAAATTGGTCATAATTTGGTCAGTGCGGCTTGCCCACTAATGGTCAGCCATTAGACAATTTTTTATGGCCATTTAAAAAGTTTTCCAAGGGGAAAAAATTTTCCTGTCAGACACCCTGTGTATAAATAAATTTCCAAAAAAAAATATGCCAATTAATTGGTCAAATATATTGCGTCAGAATTTGTGTAGCAGGTTTCGTTTAATTGACGTCAGCCATAGGAATTTTTTAATAATTTTTAAAG